>JAEAOA010001293.1:3687500-3717500 GCA_016746295.1 Potamilus streckersoni | reverse complement strand
TCCCTTGACGATGTCAAAGACTCAACCATTATTTTTATCGTTATTATTTAATTCTCAATATTTCCACTATTGTCACTAGAGAATGCATTATTTTCTGTTACAAATACTTCATCGTAGGTTTTCATTATCGTAACGAACTCTACGTCAGATATTTTACCATCACTGAGGTACAAGGAAAGAAGCGAACATAATTTAGTATAGGCGGTTGTTCCTGTGCGTAATTTCATCATGTACTTGCGTAAATTATCATTCGTTCATGTAGATATTTTTTAGCGATAATACTGAGAATACCTGCACATGTTGTTGTAGAAACGACAATCGTTAAAACCGCAGGAGCAGTCATAGTTAACGTTGATAATAATAATCCGGTTCCAGCACCAAGCAGAAACCTAGTAAACTACTATATCGATAACATTTTTTAGTTCAGTCTGACACGTACACGCCTGATTATATCTGTGATGTTGAACGTCAATGAGTGACAGTCATTGGATTCATTATACTTATGACGTTGTCATTTAATTAAGTAATTAAAATGTGAGCTTTAGTTACAAATTCCAGACACCACCAGTAATTAGCGGAGGACAAACTTCTATCCGATGATCCCAACGAGAATGTTTCTTCAGAATCTTTATCCAACATTACAAATACGGTTCTAGATAGTTTTTTAGCTAATGGAGATGTGGTAAGTATGTTAAATTCTGCAATGCTAAACACAGACAACCTATATATACTAGCGACCTCCGCGGTGTGTTTGATGGTTTTATTTCGTTGTGTCCACGTAGCTGCGCCCGATCCGACGACGTACACAATGTTAATGATCTGTTTGTGGGGAATTTTAATCAGGCTTGTTTTTTGGAATAATATCCGGAATTCCACTAATAATATCGTTGAGTTTTGTGTTAATATCAGTAAGTTTTATATCAACATTTGGTGGACTTCCAAAAAATTCGTTATTAGTTTTGTTTATATTTCTACGAAAATTTAAAAACGTTTGTATGTGATTAGAAAAATCAGTTCTAATTGCAGCATCTATATCATTGATTGTCGTTAAGTTATTGGAATTTCCTTATCGTCAACATATTTTTTTGTAACAGCATCGCTATCTGTAGTTGGATATCCAAGATCTGTGATTTTATTTTTGTTCATAATCGTTAGCTGACTTACTGGAATCCTGTATTTTACCCTGATCAGTAAAAGTTGCAATATTATCAGAAACTGCAGTAGGAATTCGTATAAGTACGTCTGGTAGTTGTATATTGCTTGTCTTTAATCGTCCTTGTTTGTTCTGAAAAACAACTACTTAATTTTAATCCACACTTGTAATATTTAATAAATCATCAATCTCATTTCTGAGTTGATCGAGGGATGCATATTTAGATAAATCACCTTGCTGCTTAGCTTTACCACGAGCATATCTTCCCTAAATATCTACCATTATATTAACTGATGTCTGTTCAAATGTGACAGTGTGGTATATTCATGCACGACTTTATGTGGTGGTTTTCCTGGAGGTGCCATGGATACAGCATTAAGCACATTAAGTACTTCACGACCACATATTGTTGGATCAGTTAATGTTTGTGTTAGTAGCGTTTAATACCAGATTGGAGCAGTATTATTACTGACATAATGAGGAAATTCTTTTGGTGGCGCTAATCCATATGAATCAAAATAGATAATTCCACGTGGATCAATTGCATACGCTACCCAATGCGTGCCAGGTCCAGAGATTTTATCGAGATTAATAATACCAGTTTCATTTTTGTTAGGATATTTTGGTAATTGATTGCGATAAACCACCTCTGAAATTGTTTATATTTTGCTTTTTAACAGCATCGAGTAAATCAAAATTTGATAGTGGAACTATCATCGAACTGTTCCTAGTCTTAGACCTTTTCCGTACCTACCATGAAAGCGGGGTTCCTGATAATCTGAGACCTTTTCCTTTTTTTTGATTCCTTGTCCAGTTGCTTTCTTTAATGCCATTCCAGCAACAGTTTCAACAGCACATAACGCAGCAGCTTTCGCAACAGTTGGGGCTGCAGCGGCTATTAATGGTGGTATAGCTGCGAGAAGGGGAAATATACCACCCGTTTTAAAAGTATTTTATGGCGCCTGCAGAAAGACTAAGTTTGATGCCTTTTTTGATTTTTTTGCTTCATTAAAGTTTTTGAATTGTCGATCGGTTAACGATAATTTATTTGAACCACTCATCTGTTCATTTTTCAACGATATATTTATTCCACAGTTATTGTTTGATGCTGATTGCAGACTTTTGACCTGACCAGGAGTCCGGGTAACATTAGCGTGATGATATGACATTATTAATATTATGAGCGATCTAATTACATGTTCTCTACTGGCGCATCAATGACTCTCATTCGTCCACCAACACCTTCGAGTAACATTGATTTATCACTGAGTATTACAGCAATTGCTCTGTAATTAGGAATAGCTCCAACATCTCTATTGATACGAGCTCGAAAATGTATATCTACAACAGATTGTCTGGTTAAATCTAAATGTTCCAGCCAAAAGTAATAAATCGGATACAGAGTTGTAAAATCTAGTTGTGATATTTGTAATCTAGTATCAATATTTTGATCACGGCCCATAAACGACATAAGACGATAATACGCACGTGCTACATGATTTTGATCGAAATTTAACAAAATATCCTCAGATGGTTCTTGATGTCCATTTATTCTTACTGAAACCTCAGAAACACCGAGATAATCAAATACCATAATACTACGCGTTTGATCATTTACTCGTGCAGTTTTTTGAAATGCAATAAATATGTGTCGCGGTGCAGAAACACCTTGCTGAGAAGCTATCTGCCATGTAAATAAACCGTTAATATTACTCTGGATAGCATCTATGGTCATTGCTAACCATGATAACGCTGATTTACCACCTTGATCCTTAAAAGAAAGTAACCGTTGTTCTTCAGATATCGAGAGGCATATTACCGACATCCACAGGGAAAGTTTTGTTAGTACTACAATACCAGGATCACCAGCAGGTCTCCATATTGCATCATCGTCTGTACTTTTTCGTACGAATACAACTGTATGTTTAGCTCCGAATATAACGTTTCGTACATGTCTGCAGAATCCAAAGATATGTGATAGTGGAATTGCACATGAAAATGCTCTCCTATTTCCTTTTAACATCGCTCGACGTGATCTATATCCTAAGTTGAAATCTGGATATTCATTAATAATCATTCTCTCTACATCCGCATCGGCATTTCTGGTAAAATTTCTTGGTCGTCCTATTTCACATTGTTGATATTCTGGAGAATTAGAGGTGTCTTTTACAAACATCATTGATGGACCAGCTGATCTTGAGTAATCGTCACTGTATCTTGCAAGACCAAGTATTGTTGTAGCAACGTCAACGTCTTTTTGAATTGATTCTATATTTTTCCCGTCAATAATGTACGTAGCGCTATCAAACAACACCATAATAACGTTATTAAGAAAACCAACACTAACATCGTCTGCATATGCTGCTGTTGCTGCAGGATTAACGTTATTTAAAACTTCACCTTCAATCTCAATAAATGCTTCAGCCGGTAAGAAATATCTACTTGTATCCTGAACCTGTAGTACGATTCGTCCACGCTGATCTGGAATTCGTGCGTCATAAGAATAATACTGATAATCGCGCACAGACTCATCTTTGAGAACTGGTGCGTCCATGTCAAATGCAGGATCACTTATACGCTTGAACATCTTTTATTATTATCATCTTCGTCTAACACGAGGATCACTTCAAGAAGTGAGACCACTTCCTGCTATCAGACTAGCGGTTATATTTTTTCCCTTTTCCGACACTGGGACATCAACTAACTCAGCTAGTTTTTGATTAGTGGCTTGATTTATTATTTTACTTACAATTGCGGGCATCACTTCAGTGCTGGGCAATTTCACTGGTTGAGGTCGGACGGGTTGTGGTTTGCGTACTAATCGCGTTAGTCTATTTTTGATCGCTGAAAATGCTTTGCTAGCAAGGTTACCAGTAGCGTCTATACCTTTTTCACGAACAACATTACTAGCTTTCATAACCAGCTGTTTTGCAATAGGTATTGCTTTTGGGGCTATTCCTCTAAATAGGCCCTGAACAATATCACCTAACCCGTCTCCGTAGGTTGCTTTATATACTGGTAATCTAGAGTTTATTACCCTAACCATGGTAGGTCCACGTTGAGCACCATGCACAATCATTTTATTATTAATTGACTTTATCACTAATTGTATCTAATCACTGTGACTTAGTCACTATAATATTCATCAGCAATTTCATTAATGAGAGGCTGATACACATTAATATCCATAATACCGCCACTAAATATTCGTTTACAAATATCACCTGATTTATTAATAATTTCTGGGGAATTATTACCAGCTCGTTTTCCTCCAATCAGAATTTCTAGTCGTTCAACATCAGCAAGGACATTATTGGGACAAGTAATAAGACCACTTCCTAGACCTCTTCCAGTTGCACCAGGAGAGTCTTGAAATACTTCTTCCTCTTCACTTGGTTTCGGTGGTGTTGTTTTACGTGGTGTAGATAAAATTGGTATTCGTGATTTTGGTGATCCTGAATAATCACTTTGTGATTGAAATTGTTTCATTGTTTCTTCTCGTTGTTGTTCTCGTTGTTTTAGCGATTGTTGTAGTAATTGTTGTTGTTGTTTTGGGGGATAACTCTATAAACAAAATATAATTATCTATTACACGACTATACTCAATATTTCTTGAATCGTCGCTTCGAGCTTGATGAACGTTATAGTGTACGCGAAATATCCATTTATACCAATTATCTTGACTTACAACATCAGCATATTCAGGTTTTAAATATTGTTTTCGATTATTATAATCACTCGCAGCAAACTTAGCTAATTGTTCTACATTTTTGATCTGTCTGATATTAATAGCATCATTGGTAAATTTATCATATATATTAACCCAACCTCTCGTTTGTCTTGGTATTTGTTGAGTATCACCTTCTGCTTGGTCTATATCCTCGGGTGTTTCCGAGATTGGCATAGCGGCAGCTATTTCGGCTGGAAGTTCTTCAAAAATCTTTTTTGTTTTCTTAATTCTTTTTGCTATTTTTTCAGTTGCTTCAGCTGTTTTCTCTAACACATGTTGAATATTTTTAGTTGTATCAGTAATAGGTTTAAAAAATTGTTTTGTATCCTCCTTAAATTCAACTTGAGATTCCTGACGCGATTGTACTTGTTCCTTAACAGAATCACGAATAGGTAGATATTTTTTAATTGCCTCTAAATCTCCAATACTCATTATGTATAATATTTATAATGGATGTTTAATTCATAGCAGCAGAGAGGGTGAAGAACAACAATTGAGTCGATTTATTCGTAAACAAAATCGCCTGACAAAAATCATAAAAATACGTCAACAAAAATAAACTAACAAAATATTTTATTATACGATTAAATACATATTTGTGTGGAAAGAGACTTTGGTTTATCGTTGTTGAAGTTTTATTTTCTCAGCACCTGCAGGAACCTTTATTTTTTTTATAAAAAAAAAAAAACGTCTCAGGCAAAGTTGTCTGTTCATCCTCTCTGCCGCTCCATCCTAGTCAACATTTACTATTTCACCCATAAGTCTGCGGTAGCTACTATGATTTCGTTATCATTAAGCTGCCGACGCGCAGCTCCATGTCACCCGTATAAGGTCGATTCTGATAACAAAGTTAGCTTTGAAAAGGCGTTGCTGAATACATTTTAGTAGCGGCTAATGATGTTTGGTAGGTCTACAGGTCTACGTGCGTTAGAAATTGATTCTCTACGACCAAATGTGTGCTTGTCCCAGTAATGTTCGTCACAGTCTGCGACTGACTCTATGACGTCTATAGACCCGATTATTCTGGACGAAGAAACTACACGTCTCTTGTTTAACCATTATGCAACGAACCGTTCACGGTTAAATTATAAGGGAATTCTACGACCAGGTAGAGACGTTTTTCTTTGTTTTGCACTCAGTGATGTAACGACTTGTTTGGAGCAAGTTCGGCTTTTCGAAATCAGGGAGAAACAGGTAAGTGCTAAATTACCCCAGGGTAGTATTCAAAGAGACTAGACCGTGTCCAATTGAACCTGAGAGATTCAAATTTAGGGCGGAGTCTCCATAAGTAGATTGTTCAGACTTATTCCATTTTTCCGTTGGTACACGTTTGGAAGTCGCTAGAAGTGGTTCATATAGAAGTTGGGAGACATTAGACTGCATTCCAAGGGCAGAAGTTGTGCGCTTGTTAAACGGCGGGAAGGAATTCTAGTAAAATTTTAAGTTTGGATTGTGAAGCATTGCACGTGACACACATACACACACTCGTATGTATGTATGTATGTATGTATGTATGTATGTATGTATGTATGTATGTATGTATGTATGTATGTATGTATGTATGTATGTATGTATGTATGTATGTGCGTACGTATATGTATATATATGTAGGTAGGTAGGTAGGTAGGTAAGCAGGCAGGCAGGAAGATAGATAGGCAGGTATGTATGTATGTAGTTAGGTAGGTGTGTATGTAAGTAGGTAGATAGGTAGGTAGGTAGGTGTGCATGTATGTATGCATGTATGTAGGTTGGTAGGTAGATAAGTATGTAGGTAGATATGTTGGGTATTTATTTGTAAAATCTTTCAGGTACAAAACCAATACTTATGTGCCTAACGCAATTGCTTGAATTGAATTTCATCTGAAACCAATTTTTGAAAACTTCATTAAAAAGATCGAATAATCTTAAGCAACTATCTTCAAAAAGTCCAAGTTATTCAGTTTATTAATTTTAAGTAGATGAACAGTCTAGCTAATGGGGTCAGCACTGGTACAAATGGACGAACATTCCTAACTGAATAGTGTATATCGCAGGTACAAGACCCAGATTGTGACGGCAAATTGAACAACTGGAAATTATAGCTTCTTCATAGTCAAGTTTATACAAATATTATAAAATTAACAACCTCAATTAAGTGACGTCAAACCTTTAGAATTCTTTGACTTAAAAGTTTTCAGAAGGTTAATTGTCTCTCTCTCTTCAAAGTCTAATCTGTTGCAGACTATTTCATTTTACTGGCTTAAAATAGATTAAACGCAAATAGAATTGCGATACAATTGTATACATAGGGACGATTTAAAACTGGCGATAAATTGTGTATTCAGTGACCATATATTATTCAAAGCAAAAATGGGATTCTCTAATTGCTAGTTTAATTTACTTTTCGTTGTACAGTCTTTCTGGAACAAATGATTAAACTTTCATTATAGAAATAGGTATGCCCCAACGCGATGAAATCCGATGTAATCTGTGTGGCCTCGCGCAGTTCATATAAATTGATGCATATTTAAGCTTCAGGCAACACTATATTTAGTCAAAATGTTATATCAAAAGTAAACTAAAAAAGTATAAAATAAAATCTATGAGTTTTAAGTTAAAAAAGTCCAAAGCAACCATATTTTGTTACGTGAAAAATAGGCAATAAATAGCACACTCACACACGCAAGCATGTGGATATATATATATATATATATATATATATATATATATATATATATATATATATATATATATATATATATATATATATATATATATATAAATTAAATTATGTTATTTAAATATATATTATATATTTATTATTTAATTAAATTAAATTATCCAGAAGTGTATATATATATATATATATATATATATATATATATATATATATATATATATATATATATATATATATATATATATATATATATATATATATATATATATATATATATATTTCTGGATAATTTAATTTCATAATTAAACACATGTACGTTGTTGTCAATTATTGGTGACTCTGACACACACAAACACACACACTCATGGATACACACAGACACACAATCACAACTTCGTTAATATTCATTTTGCACATCACAGCATGAAATGAAAAGCTTGAATTTCAGAAATAGAAATGTCTTTATCGTTCAAAAAAAAATAAAAGTCCTTTTATAGGAACAAAGAAGATTGATTTGGAGTAAGGATACGTTGAATCCGTTAGGACACACACACACACACACACACACACACACACATATATATATATATATATATATATATATATATATATATATATATATATATATATATATATATATATATATATATATATATATATATATATATATATAAATATATATATATATATATATATATATATATATATATATATATATATATATATATATATATATATATATATATATAAACTATCAATGAGTTGATGTAGGGATACTTCGAGGCCGTTTGGCCCCATAGGTATTTGAAAACTATATCATTGAGTTGGCCCCATACCTATACAAACGCAATATTAACCAAATCCTTCGCATCGAATGTGGCTCGGTATCGATTACACACTCCTAATCTGCGCCTTAAATGCTATATGTATATGGTGGATGGAATTTAAAACAAAATAAAGTTCGATTCGGTGCATCCTATAATATTAATATAAAGTCATTAATTAATTCACTCCGAAAACTCGCTCAAGTAATGAATATTTAATCAATTCTGCCAATCAAATGTTACTATTAAATTTAAACTTTTCAAAAACGTTTTGTTTTCTGGGCTTGGAGATATTGGATTTGTTAATTAATTTCCCATTACACAGTTATTTGGAAAGACAGAATAAATGAAGAAAGAACACTTATTCACTCTTAATTTTAACTTAAACCAGATATAAAGGTCGGAATATTGCCTGATATGCATGACGACCATTTCTTTTTTTATGAAACTCCTAATTTTTGATGATTCTTGGTTCATTTAGTGATAAGTCAAGCATTCGCCGAAAAAAATAATTTTGTAAAACTATCCAAACTATCTTTCAAACAGGATTTTCAGTGAGTTTTGGTAGGTTTGAAAATAGCAAAATTGTAGATATTTGATTGTAATGGAAAAGCGAGCTTCAACAAGAAAATATTATGTAAGTTGATAGTGGTAAAAATGCCAATGCTAGTACTTACTACTTACTTGCAACGTTCGCTTCAAAATCAGTTTTGACAGAATTCACATCTACCTTGACGCCAACAGTCGTACTGGAAGCTATGCATCCTGAAAGAAAGCAATCGCCCATTACATATTATTAACCTTTTATATATTTATTCTCAAAGGATGTTTTTGACCTGCCATTTAGGCTTTACCAGAGGTCAATTTTTGTTCCTGCTTTAGTTGACAATATGAATTATTGCATAAATAATACAAAATAATTTTTCAGTATTATTTAATCATGAAATTTGATTTTTAATCATGAAGTGTGACTGTAGTGTACTCCAAAAGGTTGTTTACAATTTTTAATACACCGTACAAACAACGATTTAGTTTGCTGTTTTTTTTCTTTGTTCCTTTGTTCTGTTCAACTTTGCAGCTGTTTAGTGTGTTAATTTTAGTTTGTTGTTGATGCCATGTGGTTACTGGCAGATCAATCCTCTCAAGTAATCTTCATTGTCAATGACACTTAAATTTCCATTTTATGTATGATCTGAACGAACCATTGCAATGCTACATGTTGCGTCCGCTATCTTGATTGAAAGAACGAAAACAAAAGAACACGGTAGGTAAATCACATTCGTCCTACTATAAATGTGTGTTATGGGCTGGTGTTATATTTTTATCCATCAATCACCTGTTAAATGTCGGATAAAAGGGAAACAGGTTGAAAATAATTTCCTACGAATTAGTCATCTATTCTAACTATTTGAATAACGTTCTGTCATGCACGAGGAAGGTCAAATGACTCCAAGATTTTGCGCAAGAAAAACAAACAAAATAAATTATACAATTTTCAGTCGGTGTTAAGCAGACGCTAGGTAGAAATACATTTGCTTAACTGTGTCAATTATTGTACAGTTTTTGTTCTCAACAATTTATTTTTAATATAAACATTCGGAAGTCATCAAACAAACTTTTCGTATGCCTTAGGATCAGCTGGTTTTAAAAAGTGTAAATTTTTGTTGTGGAATATTTTGTTTTGTTAATACTTTCTTAAGAAACGTGATAATTATCTCCTAATTTCGAAGACACAATTGTTTTTTAAATTATTAAACATTGTATGAAGGTCCATTAGTAAGGCGTAATGAATTTACTTGTTGATACAACACACTCAGCTACAAAGACCCGTATGTGTCATTGTCAAATGCGCCAGCATGTTAAGCTCTACCCTGTTAAAATTGATAGATTTTCTTAAAGAGAACAAAGCAGATTTTCATCTGCTGACGCCTTATGTAGCAGCAAGTCCAGAAAAATCTGTACTATTTAGATATTGTTAAGACCGACTTCCAAATATCACGCTCTTCACACAAACCGTTACTGGCCAGATCTGTGAAAGACATTATATTTCAAGAATAATTTAATAAACATAAAGTTAGTTTTCATTTGGGGATTTTATGCTATAGAATGGTTTAAACAAATATACATTGTATCATACAGAACAAACAATTTCAATCTGTTCATCAATGCACACACACACATACATACATACATACATACATACATACATACATACATACATACATACATACATACATACATACATACATACATACATACATACATACATACATACATACATACATACATACATACATACATACATACATACATACATACATACACATACATACATACATACATACATACATACATACACATACATACATACATACATACACACATATATATATATATATATATATATATATATATATATATATATATATATATATATATATATATATATATATATATATATATATATATATATATATATATATATATATATGGACTAGACAATGTTCATGTGAGGAATATTGCGAACGAGCAATCCGGTGATGTAACTAAAGATAAATTGATTGAGTTGCATCTTCAGCAACAAAAGACAAAACATTTTCCTATTTGATAAACTTGCGCGTGATGCTCGATGTTTCGTTGTTGCATTGACCGATTTATTTTTTGACGTTACAAATTTTGTCAGACATAATCATTAAGAATGATCAAAACAATTGATTTTCTGAAGAAATTTGCCTGGATATGAGGGGCTTTTCAGAGGAAAGTACAAATTGTACATAAAGGACAATTAGCTGCTGCAGAAAAGGTTGCTGAATTGTTTAAGTCGTTTGTCGAGGCTATACCTGGAAAACATCACTCTCTGCTGACGAACTAAATAAATTACAAGAAAAAGGATTGTTAGGACAATTAAAATCTCAAACAGAGGAATCTTAAAAACAATTACTGAAATCTTATAAAGAAAGCTGACTCATATATTACATTTTTTGAAGAATTTGAGAAAGAAAGAAAGAAAGAAGAAAAGAAATTGATCGCAGAAAAAGAGTAAATTATTTTATTGCAAATTTAAAAAATAATAGAACAAATGAAGAGTACAAATTGCTTGATTAAAGAAATTTTACCAATATTAAAGTTTTTGACATAAAAAAAATTCAGTAAAAGTAAAAGAGAAATTAATCAATCATTTGGAAGAAATACAAAATTAAAATGAGGATAATGTCAATAAAATTACTTAAAAAATTATGATAATATTGACGGATTGTATCTCTGATATCCGAAACAATATTATTACCGAGCGTTATCGTTAAACTGTCAAATAAATACTATCTAATGAAGAAGACTTTAGTGATGGTAGAAAAAAACTGAGCTTGCTCGTAAAAGTTCTTGACGAAGAGAAATTGAAAGAAAACCCGGATCTGGCATTGTTCGAGGTTTAACTTCAACCGCGGGAATGGTTCACTGACTGATATCATCAGAAGCTGCTAACGTAAGTACGGAAATCGACAACGAAATAATGGATATACTCGATCATCTTCGATCAAATGGAATACTAACATCATCCGATTATGAAATTTTACACAATGACTTAGATTTTTCATAATTTTGTCAGGCGATCAAAAAGAAGATGATATCAACAACGTAATTACTTGATTCTTCCGGCGCAATCGACAGCGCAAACGTTTCTGTCAAGTATAACCCGCCAATACAACTTGATCCTAATCGACAATACGAAATCGGATTAATTTTTGCTACAGCATGGCATGGAATGATTAACATAAAAGTGGCATCAATGATGATTTTACGTTTAATCAGGGCGCTTGGACATCGTTTAAAATACGACAAGGCACGCAGTGCTGTTTGAAGGCATATGCACGCGAGGCACTTTCCTAGGGCTCCTTGCATCAGAGGGCCACTCGGCGGTCCAAAAACAAAATTTCGGTGTCGATTGTTTTCACTGTTTATTACTATATTAATAAATTTAACAAAATGACACATAACTATGGAAATGCAATGCAATACTCTATATCTGACACTGACAGATTGAGGCACAATTCTGGTTTCTTATAAGGTTAGAGTTTGTGCCTAGGGCCCCCAAACTTCCTACAACGGCTCTGAAGATGCCTGTTACGTTAAAGACCTTAATAAAACGATCAATGAACTAAAAACAACAATTGAAGGAATCGCAGACAATTTTGAGTCTACTCCAAACTATAACACGCTACGTGCCAAGATCACGTTAAAAACGATCTGCTAATCGATTTTTTACCAGTAACTACTGCGTCGTTATTCGGTCTTTAACAATCAACAATACGGGTCAGTAGTAAAAAAAAACTGTATCCTACAAAGGAGACGTTCCGGTTAACATAACACAAGTAAACACAATTTTAATCAATTACTCTATTGTAAAAGAATATTACTCAGCCAAGAAAAGCCAAGGACAAACGATCATTAGTTTTTCTCCAGACGGTTTAGGATCGTTAATGTAAGTAAATCCCCGACAAAAAGTATATTATTCTGTTAACATCGAAACTCAGATAACAAGCAAACCAATGCAACTGACGATCAGTCCGGCTACAATTGTTATCTTAACAACTTACACTTGCAATCTGTACAAAGATCGAAGATCATCTCAAACAAAGTTAGTTAGACTATTCTAAATAAATTTTGTAGAACTAGCAGATATACAAAAATGAAAACAAAAATTTGCCCAAGAAAAATTTTTGGAGGACTTTTAGGAAATATGTCTTCTAAGATCGTCGAGAATATACCAGTAATCGCTCATAAAGTATCAACAACTGCAATTGACGGATCAAAAGCTTTTGAAATAGGTGCTTCATCAACAGCCGGCACCGAAATCGGACAAAAAATCGCCGATAAAATTAAAGGCGAACCACAAAGTAGAAAGTCAAAGTCCGCGCAGGAAATATCACAAGTAATTTCAACAATATCACTGAAAAAGATACAAAGCAAGCAACGATGTTACAACAAAGCAATTATTTGCGCCGCGTGGCAAAGAGATAATACGCGCACTTATAAAGAAAACAACACCCACTCTTGGCATTGATGCTTTCTATCGGCTTTGTTGAAGGACTGTTTTAAAACAATCAAATAACTCCAACATTAATATTGTGTGGCGATTACAAATAACATGTCAGTCAAAACTTATCTTGATCTTACTGAACAATTTGATGCAAAAGACGTAGCAACAGAATTTTAGTATGCCAAATATCTCAACGAAAACAATCGAACCAAATAAGGCCGGTGTCTGCACGTTTAATACCGGAGATGAAGATGTGTTTCTGTTGCCACATAAATTGGTTTCAGAATGTGCGTGCTTAAGTACTAACCGCAGTTAGTTTTAATTTCTCATCTGGTACAGAAATTGTATCTATACCTGTAAAAAAATGGTTAGAGAAATGAACGATACCAGTTGGCTAATCAAACCGTGGAGGATTTTTCAATGCACGTGCCTGTAGCAGGTACATATTTTACATTGTCTCGTTCAGCGATGATTATTCGAGATTGGTGGCTGCAAACATGACGTGGTTTAAAGATACTGGATCTGGAGTTGTTATGTCAAGCCAATATCATACTGGTTCTGATGCATCTGGTGCAAAAAACTTAATTTCATCGCCAATCCCGCTGGTAATGCAGGTGTTGACATTGAAGATGCAATAAGATTATCCTTTAGAAACAAACGACAACAACGCTATAACGAAGGATATGCCAAACGAAAAGTGTTTCTGCAGTATTTAGTCAAATAACAATGATGCTACCTTTAAGCAGAATATTTGGGTTTTGCCGTGATTATAACAAGGTTTTTCGTGGATTAAACAGCAGAACAACACGACAGAATAATTCATGTCAGTGGAGTAGCTGAAGCGTAGTTTTCAATCTTCAGACTCACGAGTTGTTTCTTCGATAAACAAGTCGATAAAACTTGAGTCAATGCTCACCTCGAACACAAAAAGATATATTTCCAGCAAAACAAAATATATCACACAGCAATTTCTAACACAACTGAATGCACCTGGTGTATTACAAAAGGAGCCAATGCGATTAATTGCCAAGATATTTGTTTGCTGGGTTTCAACAACAGCAATGACGTAATGACCAAGAGCAAAACAGCGTCGTATTTGATGATGCTGATGTTAGACGAATCTTTGCTGGAATCAATCCGAAACAGATAGAACGTATCTTTGCCGACGACGAAACAAGAAACGTTACTCGACCGTATATATACCTGATAGAAGCAATACAAAAATACCAAGACTCCGACAGCGGATAATGGATTTCTATCGAGGAGTTTAGAAATCATTATCCGATCTTTTACTTTGAAGTATCAATGCATTCTGAATGTGCTATCAGATCGATCGCTGATACCGAAGTTACTTGGGCGCTTGGCTCGGTTACAGCTAACCCGATTAATGCATTTGCGTTAGTTGTCAGTGATAAATTATTGACCATAATTCGTCTGCCAAACAAGTATTTTCAACCAAACCATTATAATGACAACGAAATATGCTACGAAATAAATATACATGACCCCAGGGCAAAGTACGAAACTTTCTGCAGCAGTTAATAAGCGAAAAGTGGGTTCTCTTAAAATATCGCGAGAGCTTACTTCTGGAACAGGAACAAAACCAATGATAACACAACAACAAATCAATATACTTAACCGAGGTAACATGTCTGTTGCGCAAATAATGGTGATGGCGAACGAGCTCATTGTCGGCGATTTTGTCGCTGGTGTCTTTTTTGGATAAGAATTTGCAACGATAGCCAGAACAATATTTCAAAAAATAGTACCCGTACTATGAACACTGGGACTAGCAGCAGCGCCTGGAACAGTATCAGGAGCAACCAAAACGCAAGAGTCCGGAGACGATATCAAACAAATTGTCTACTCGAACTTGAAGTTCTGTTTTTCGAACTTGAGTTCTTCGAATATTACTGTTGTCTAACAATACAAAAAATAAAAATGTCAATTGCTAAACGGTCAAATTAAAAGAATAACCACAAAAAAGAGAACGTTAACAGCACGAAAAACGAAGCAAGGAGGAATTATTCCTTTCGCTCCACTTTGAGCAGGGCCAGCTGGCAGTCTCATTCCAAACCTGCTCGTAATTGACCGTGGATTAATGTTGACTGAAACCAGACGTTGAGTTCAAAGAACTCCGCGTCAAAAAACGCTAGCATTAAGCAATTTCGAGAAACTTAATAAATTCAAATAAGTTAAATATTTTCACAGAGTGTATTCCAAATATGAATTATTAGAGCACCAGTATGCTAGATAAACAGTAGCACGAGAATGACAATCCACAAGAGCCTTATAATCAAGCTGTTGCGGTAGCAATGCGTCTCGCCATCTATTATCGGGATAACGAAAACATTTAAAGCAGGTTGTGATAAAACAATGCTAAACGAGCTTTATGACATGACGTCGAAAGGTAGTAGAGAACGTATTGACAAAAGGAAGTGCAAGGATTAATTGGAACAAAATATAAGCTTCATTTCGGTAGTAAGCAGGATCTTGAGACTTACGCAGACAATAAAAGCAACTTTCCGCGACGTAAGGTTGATCATAATGTCCTTGATGATATCTAGCTATTAGATTTAGGATTTACGTCGAATCTTGCTCGGTTTAATGATAACATTAAATATGTTTTAACATTATCGATATCTATAGCAAATAAGCATTTATTATACCTGTTGCAAAAAACAGGAACATTGATAATTGATGCATTAAAACAAATTATCGTTAGCACAGGAAGAAAACCAAATATAACTTGGACTGACTACGGAGTGGACTTTTTAATAAAAATATGTGAAGAAATAAACATAAAAATTATGTTCCCTCAAACAAGTGAAAGAGCGTCATCGTAGAACAATTTGATCGTGCCTAACATAGGGGATATACAAGCATCTTTCAACGAAAATCAAAACAGATATATTGATGATCATCCGCAGATTATATCCAAATATAACACCACGAAATATAAAACTATGACACTTATGTCACCAAATGACGCAATTAAAAATCCGTCTTTTGCAATCAAAACGTTTATTGTCGGCATAAATCAAAGATCGGCGACAAAATCAGAATTGTTTTGAAAAACAATATTTGAAAAGATATTTGCCCAAAACTGTACAGAAGAAGAATTTGTTGTTGATAAAGTTCTGATGACGACTCCTGTAACGTACTCGTTAACAAATCTAGCAGGAGAACCAGCAATCGGCAGATTTTCAGAACAGAAACTACAGAAAACTGAACAAGATATATTTGTTATCTAACGAGTAATCAGAAAACGTGGTAATAAAAGCCTTGTCAAGTGGCGCGGTTGCGGTGATACATTTAATAGCTGGATATCAACTAGCAGCATGGCGAAATAATGATTTGTAGATTTGCGTAAAACCGATTTGCTTCTTAAAGGATTACACAATGATATTAAAATTGTTTTCGATCTGACGCTAGCGTCATTAGCTTGAAGATCTTGACGAATATAAAATCGAATTTGATACTTTTTACGACCAGGTATTTAGGTTTAAAAACGGTTTTATCAACTGCCAGAACCATTGATTCTCCTCAACCGTAAAGTTTAATTTTATAATATTTTTGGCAATATGATAGTTTACATCGTATCTTCCAGTTGTTGATCTACTGTATGATATTTTATCAACATGTCACAATTTTGCTGTAATCATTATCGTCATCATCGTCAACGGCAGAGTCTTCACTCAAAATTTCTTCAGGCTATGGTAGGGGTGATGTTTGTTCAACAACTTAATTTGTCGTCTGGTAACTAAACGTAAGTCTTCAAGAATGTGTATATTGCAATTAATTTTATCTAATTTATTTAAATGATACGTACGAAATAAGATATCACGATAAATCACGATAAAGCAAGAATCGTCAATCGTTTTGACTTTAAACATCTGATAAGTTCATGTATATTTTAGCCAAAAAAGATATTGACCAACGGAAACAACAATTTTTCTCACACCGATAGAAAAAAGAAACTGCGAGAAGGAGCAGTTATTAACGTTTTTATGATAGAAGCTTGATAATGCTGTGATGTCGCAGTTGTATTACACGAGAGAAACTAAACATAATGCTGCATAAAGCTAACTTATCGTGGTATCTGAAGAAGATACTAGCATTGCACTTCTTAGAATACATTGATCTTGTTATGCATTTGCAAAAAAAATTAACTAGACTAGAATTTATACTAAAATATCTTGACGTAACCGATATTGAAAGAAACTTCTTTTCTTCGCTTGTTTCAAGATTAAACGAAACAACAGGTTTAACATTACTAAAACCATGATCACCTGCGTTGCCTGTTCTAACATTTTCCTGTTAAGTAACCAGTTCAAGGGTTTCCAGTCTATTATCTCGATGTTATTAACATGATTAATCACAAATCTAGGATAAATATCCTGCGGAATCGGTTTATTGAAATCTCTAATCACAGACCTGTGGTTATAATAACTAACAAAATCTGGTTTACTTCCTCGAACTACCACAAGCAAATATCCACTACTTTGCAAATTACCTAATACTTTTACACGGTTACGGCAATACAACAAAAATAAAAACAAAAACTATTTTTGATATTGCTGTTTACACGGTTACTATGACGATGCAAAACTCCAAATACATCTAAAATATTGCTCGGAAGTTCACCTAAAAACAATGCCAGGCGAAAAAGAAAAAATTCTGCGGTTTTTCAACCACAAACATAAATTTAAATTTCTATTCGTTATCTACGCTGATTTCGATCCTTTATTTCAGCTTGTGGTTGATGCAGAAAATAATCTTAATAAATCAAGTACAAGAACAATCCAAAACCATGTTCCATGCGAAGACGCGTACAAGATTGTGTTGCGTTGATCAGTTTATCAAAACCGATTAAAATATATTTTGATTCTAATCAAGCTGTTTGACTTTTCAAGTAGTTGATTAACAAAGTTGGTGCCATTTCAAATATTTTAGGAAGAATTGTTCCAAAGGTAAAATTTACAGCTCAGCAGGAAATTTATTTCTCGCAGGCAGAAGTTTGTCATATTGTGAACAAGCTTTTGATTCCGCGCCTGGTAAAAAATACGTGATCATTGTCATATCACAGGACAATATCAGCTCACTGCAAGTGTAATCTAACGTTTCATGCTCCAGATTTTATTCCAGTTGTTTTTCAAAATTTTCGAGGGTATGACAGTCATATTATCGTAGAACTTTTTAGTTATCCTGAAATACAATCTCTTTTAAAACTTGATAATGTGATCAAGTGTATTCTAAATAATTTTGAAAAGTATATGTCGGTTGCTTCATATAAGTTGCGTTTTATCGACAGCATGAAGTTGATGAAGAAATTATTAGACAAGCTTGTAAAAAGTTGTAATGAATTTTATAGTTTACAAGATTGTTTTAGCAATAGAGCAGTCTTGTGAAGAAAAAAGGAGTATTTCCTTACGAGTTTCTCTACTATTGGAGTAAATTTGATGAAACTTCTTCGTCTGACAAAGACAATTTTTAATCGTAGCTAGAAAATGGAAATATAACCGATGATGACTACAAATAAGCTCAAGATATTTGGATAGAATTTGATTGACGATTATCATAATTTGTATTTGAAAATTGATATATTATTACTAGTTGACGTATTTAAAGGTTTTCGAAAAATGACCTATACCAATTATGGACTCGATCTTCGTTGGCATTACTCTTCCCCATGTATGTAGTCGGATGCATTGCTAAAGATCGCCAAGGCAGAGTTAGAATTTGTTAACAGATGCTGACATGTTTAACTTTAATGAAGAAGGCATACGTGGCGGTATTAGCGTTATAACAAAAATATTCTGAAGCAAACAACAAATACATGAAAGAGTACAATCCTGAGCTTCCATCGAAGTACATATTTTTATCTTGATGCTCATAACCTTTGGGGATATTCAGTGTCGTAACGAATGACGTTTGGTGCATTTCGTTGGATTATATCTGATCATTTTTTTAATGGAAACAGAAAAAGATACCTGGTGATGTTTCGTATTTTGTTGATGTTGATTTCGATTATCTTGCTTAGTTGTATTGTTTACACAACGATTATTTGTTCTGTGCGGAAACAATGCTAATAGACTATAGTTTGTTATATGAGAAACAGCAAGCAATGGCATCGCCTAAACAATATTCTATGGTAAGTAAACTTGTCCCAAATTTACTTGACAAGCGAAATAATGCTTTACAATACAAAGTTAAATAAGTAGTAGATGTTTGTCCTGTGTTAGGATATGTTCATTGTATGCTAAAATTCAATCCGTCGATGTGAATGAAAGGGTACATTGATTCAAAAACTTCAGAGAGCTGTAGCTAAAACTAATTTCCGGAAAGTCTTCCTTAAATTTATGAACAACTCAGTCTTTAGTAAAACGAAGGTAAGCATTCGAAAGCGAGTAAGCATAGAACTCGTCAATGATATCAACCACCGAAATAAACTTGAATCAGACGATGATTTTGTCAGTATGAGAAATTTTAATGAATATCTTGCCGCGATACAGGGAAAGAAAAACAAATTTGAAAACTGAATAAACCGATTTACGTTGGAGTTTCTGTTCTTGATTTGTTAGAATGGCTCATGTAAGATTTTCATTATAATTTTGTTAAGAACCAGTGGCCGTCAAGTAAATTATTGTTTATCGATGCTGACTCACTTTTGTATTAAATATTTGATCAAAAACATCTGTTTGATCTTTGCTATTGTCCACGAAATAGCACGTTTTATGATGATACAAACAATAAAGTTATTGGTAAGTTTAAAGACAAAATGAATTCGTTCATTGCGTAGTAAAATGTGCGCTGTGATGTTGTATAAAAATAAATTTCCAAAAAAGTAAAAGGAATTCCGCGCGAGTACGTAAAAAAAATTATTAGGTTTGATTATTTTAAATATGCACTTGATGCACGTGCTAGTTTTATAAGCGAAGTGACTATTCGAATATATCATCATAAACTTGACACAGCTGTTATTATCAAACGTAGATTAAGTAATTTTGATGACAAATGTTATTTTGAAAACTGAATAGATACGTTTGTATTTGGTTATTATAAAATCGTTGACGACAAATCTATACTTAATATTATCTTTCCATCTGACGATGTCGTTGACATTATCGTTTCCGACTGGGGTATGAAATTTTATCTAGAATACAAAAATAATAAAATAATATTGAGAAAATAGCAGCAATAGCATGTCTAAATATTTGATGATCAACGGTAAATATTTGACAGTTGAAATTAACAATGAAACATCAGGAATATGTTTCAGCGGATGTGACAAGGTAACACGTAACTTGTTAGATGTGGCAACAGCGAGCATTTCACTTATCTTGAGAAATTTAGCCAGGAATTAGCTAAAAGATTGAATAGCTTCCATAATCTAATTAGTCAACAAAAATTTATTAAACTTACCATTGAGCTTGATCAGTCAATAGTACTTTCTATTAAATCAGTTATCCGCTTAATAAAATAGCAATGAAAGATTAGTTCGAATGTCGTCGTTTGGTAAGTGGCAGAATAACGTTCTGTATTTATTATCATGACGATGGAATATTTCTGATATCCACATTTGAAACGATAATAATAGGTGATGAGGTTGTGCAACATTGTATCTAACAATGAAAAGTAATGACTGTTCTTTGTACCTTGGATGATCAGAATACAAATAGAATCTTTCTATCTTTAAAACAAAACACAAATAAAATGGTTTTTAAAAACTTTGTTAAGAGCTGAAATTTGTGAATTATATGTAAAAAAAAATGATATCGTTAATACGTTTCTTGCAATGTGCTATACAAATTGTCTTCCAGAAGCAATTATTAGAGGTCTTTTAAATTCAGATAAACGCTAATTTTGAGGAAAATGCATGATCAGTAAAAATCTATATCCCAGTATTAGGTGATTACTGGATTACATATTATATTAACGGTAGGGAGTTCGAAAAACAGAAACAATAGGTTTGTTAGGGTTTATCCATAACACAAAGGAGGTCTTTTAGGTGGTGGACATGAAAATTGGATAGAGCAGTCAAAAAGTCGAAATCGTATTTGTTTCAAGTTTTTATATCTGAACCAGAAACCTGGTCTTTACTTATTACTAAATTCCGCCACAATAGTCACGATAAACATTCATTGCAAAACATGTGCGTACAAAATGGATGAATGACTTTAGGTAAATGTCCCGAAAACAGTCCGTTTTGCACTTATCGATCTAGGTGCTTAAATAAGCCCCTCACCTATAATCATATTGACACTTTAGGGGCTGATATCGTTTATTCATTAAAACCCAGAAAACTCTGTGCACACTCACTTCTTCGTACATAGGTGCACATTTGATATACCTACTGATAATTTTCACGGTTGTTGAGCTACTGTCGACAGAATGGTTTGTTTAGCGATATGTATATACAATTTCAGAATAAAAATCCCGTATTTCTCGACTTGTAAATGAACTGTGAACAATCCACTGTCCTGTGCTCGTTTTCAATTTCACGCTAGATATGGTTGTTATCAAATACCGGTTAAGTATCTAAATTGTACACAGGTGTTTTTGGAAAGATTTGCATTGAATCAGAATTGCACATTTTAATAAACAGGTGACAACAGGCACACATATTTTCTGACAGTATTAACAAATATTTGAGGGCTTGGAATATCGGACTATAATCATGAATGGTAATTGTACAACTTCAAGTTCGAATCGAGGGAACTATTGATGTAATTGTGACTTTTGTTTTTAAATTCATATTCTTATTCTTTCTGTATCAAAACTAAATCATAGAATATTTCATTATTTGTTGTGTATCTGGATTAGCCTTGTGGCTAAGAGCAGACAGCAGACTGTGTTATTTGTTTCATGTTCAAACTGATGTAATTGCTTTATTTTTCTGCAATACATATTTCGGGCCCTTGTTTATGGGCATTCGATCGCTGACCTTTAACAGCTAAAATGTGCTAAACTACATTCAGATTTTACATGGAAGTTTCATGCTTTCCAGGATTGCAAATTTGAGTTAGACATTAGTGTATAAATTTCCCATCATGCACCGGTGCATATAAAAGACTGTATGCATCTCACAAGGCTTTCTCACGTGAGAAAACTATATTTCATATACATAGGGAATGAGAGAAAATAGTGTCCCTGACTTTGCAATTATTCAATTAGATGAGAACTCTAGCACAAAAATTATTTTTGTTATATGACTTTAAATGAGAGCAACTGTGCATTGAATTTATTCTAGCCGCTAGCAAATGAGATAAATTTTACTAGGAAAATACAGTTTTAAAAATAAATAAACAAGCAATTTCTCTTTTGTATGTTTCATCAAAAAAGAGAAAACCAATAAGTCGCATTCAGTTTTTTTAAAAAATACCTCTTAAACAATTTTTTTTGTATTTAGTAACTAAAGATTTTTGTTATCCACACTGTGTAGTACGTAACTGGGAAAATGATTTATTTTTAATCTCATTAATACTCAATCAAGAGTTAGTCAGTTGTTTAAATTACGGAAGAATTATATTTATTTAATTAAGGCATTTTCATTTTAATAGAATATATAACGAAAGTGGATTGTTTCCTATAATTTGTATTATGTGACTACTGCCATTTTAGCTGTTAAGTTTAGTATCGTATTCTTTTCTAGTGGTTGATGGCATCACACACCCGTCTTACGAACTTGTTAATCAATGACGTCTAAAATTTAAATTTATTGTAAAATTCTTACCTGCGCTATCGGCTGTCTTAAATGAGAGAATGAAGAAGAAACAGGTAAGGTAAATCACATTCATCGTGCAAGAAATATGCTGTATAGACTGGTGTGTTATTTCCAACCACCTGTCTCACTGCTTCATAAGTCGAATGCCGTATTGAGGAGATAAAGCCTTGTAGTAATTTTACATGAATTTGATGTCTCCGGGAACTAGCTGAAATAAACCCCGTCTTTGGTGAGAACGTAGAGAGATCTCGAAATCTCAACAAAAATAACTAAAACTGATTAAAGATTTTTTTGCTTAACAAATGCCAAACTACATCGATCTTTGTGAAAGTACGTCAATAAAAATCAGTAATTGTAGCTTTCTATTATCAATAATCTGTATTAAAAAAAATATGTATTCATTGAAAGGCATGAAAAGGAGTTCTTAGTTTGTCCATTCAAATGACTTATAAGTGGTACAAAGCTTAGTAAGTTAGAAAGAGGAGAATTATATGACAGCCTTCAAAGGGACGATACCTTTCTTAACGCGACACCTGATATCGACGCCCATTAATAAGGCGTACTGCAATAACTTGCTGATATCATCCAATCGCTTATTTGCATTTTAAATTTTATTTAAATATGCATTGACATAATTGGTTTTTTTTTAGAGTTGAGAGATTTCAAATTTTATGGCATATAATTTACATGTTTGATTTCTATAAAGATTATATGTCTGCAAAATATACGTTTTTCGTTATGAAGCGTACGTTTAGCGGTCTAACCAATTCTATTTTTTATAACCTGCCCAAATAATTTAATCTCACCAAATGGAAATTACATTGTCAGATATTTGTTTTACTGTGTATTCTTTAGTTCAACTCATATTTAAAATGGAAAATGTTTCACTTGCATTATTCAGTTATCAAATTGTTTCTTGTTGGCTCGTACTAAAGTAACAAAGAAAAGACTGAAGACAACAAATTTTGCAAATTTTAACAGAATAGTTTATTTTCATAGAAATAAAGATAAAAATGTGGAAAAGGACTTACATTTTGTGAATTTAATCTAAAAATTAATCCTGGAATCCTAAAATATTTCTTATCACTAAATGTTCTAAATAAATCCAAGTTCGAATCCCGATGAAGTTCTAAAATGCGTTCTTCTATAATCTGCCTTGTGTTGATGTGTCAGCAGTTTCTTGTCGAATTTCATAAATCAAGTATAATATTCCGACTTTATAATTCCAAATAATTTCCACTGAATGTTTATGTCCAAGAATCGTTATGTAGACAAGTATCCTTCAGGGTGAATAAATTATTTTAAACATAAAAATCAGCTAAGATGGCAACAACAAGACAAATACCTTGAACCCGAAGGCATATATTTACGACTAAATAAATCCACTAGGAAATACGTGTTTTAACCTGCGATTTTAGATCACATGATGTAACATGGTAACTAAGTTAGAAAAACAGCTTTAAAATATGCCAATTCCCACTTAGGCTATACGGGTTCGATTGTACAAAACAAATCTTACTATAAGATTCAATAATAAAAGGATTGTTTACAGAATAGAGCGATCACGCCAGCGATGTTAGACCTCGATTACAACCAGTAGTTTTCAATTTGTGTTTACCAATCTTTGAACCAAGGTCAGCTACAAATAAAATATAGCAATCGTTGTTTATCAGGTCAAACAGAGAACCCATTTGTCCTGAAAAAGGTCAAATACAGATAATGAAGTTATTACAACAACATGTACTTAAAATGAAAATAAAATAAAACAGAATTAAAAATAGCACACAAGTAATTAAACTACGTATACGTAACACAACGACAATAACATGGAGGATATGTAATAATGCATTTCAAAACAAAGAATCTTCCACAACCCAAGAAAAGAAAAACGAACACTAGTAATATGACTCATTTTATTTAAACCTTTTAAGACTGCTGTTAGCTATATGTATATCGGAAGGACATGACAGAGCACGATATTAGCATTAATCAAAGGAATTTATATTAGAGAAAGTCAGTCCTCTTTTATAGTCTAAAATACAAAGCAGAACGCTTGCAATATGAAGTGAGCACAAAGGATATTTCTTTTGGTGCTAAATTAGTTTGCAATTTCATATGTCGAAGAGTTCGATCTTTTTATGTAGATATGGCTTGAGTTTGAAAGTCCACTCTTACAAGGACTATGGCAAGTCAACAAGAATATTGAAACTGAATATGAAAAAGCCAACGAATGGAATAAAAAAAACCCACACAATTACATCCTCGCGTATAACAATTTTTTTGCGATTTGCAACAATGATTTTGTCCATAATTTAATTCATGTCTTTACCGTTTTCATAGAAAGATCAGCATTCGCATTAGTAGGGTTATTTAAAGTCGTGATTGGTACCCGGAACGAATTCAAGAATGCGTGTATACGACCAAACTCAATATTAGAAAACTGAATTATATATCCGAGGCTAACAACAGACTTACACGTTGTACATCGTATTCAAGTCAGCATTGGAAATACGTAATATATGCATGTCTAAAATATCAAGTCCTTTCCGCAGTTTATTTAATGTCTACAGAATAAAGTATGGATTCTAAAGTCTGAACCACTGCGTATACAGCATGATATCACGAGTCCAGTATATTCAGTATATTCAGATAACTTCGTTCAACAACATGCATAATTTTGCACGCATGTTTGCATAATAAAATGAAACCTGTACATGATTACAAGACCAATAAAGAAATTTGTAAACCTCAATAATAATCATGACCAATAAGGAGACCACCAGTAAGAGAAAAATTTGGTAAAATCTACCAACCAACAAGCTGACCAGAAATTCAAAAATAACACTTTGAACAGCAATTAAGTCAAATATTACACATCCATTTAAAAACACACATTTTCTATATTGTATTAAAATTAAATAACTTTCTTAAAGAAATATATATGAATTGTCGATATTTAAATAACTGTTCAAGGTGTTAATTTGAATTTCTGACAGCTGTCAAGTAATGTTAGACGTAATCCATTCTCGAGAACTTGATTAATAATGAAAATGAACTGTCAAATTTATGTATGGATTGAAAGAATATAATTAGCACAATCATTGTTCTTTAAAAATTCATATTTGCATTGACAGGTGTATTGAGTTAGAGAATCAATAAAGAAAAGGTAAGAAAAATCACATTCATATATTATATAAACGTGTGCGTTCTTTTCATTCATATAGCATAGTTCTATCAGTTGAATGAGGAGATATGGGCTTAAACTCTAATTTTCTACGAATTCGTTATCGATTCGAATTAACTGAATAACCCTGTCGTTTATGAACAAGTACAAAGATCTCCAAATTAACGTAATACGCACAACCAAAATTGATTACAGATGTTTTCAAAATTTATGTCACAAATGCAAAACGACAATGATTTTTGTTTACTTACGTTAATAATAGCCTAGCTAATATTTTATTACCAACAATCTGTAAATAGTTATCTACGTATTGACAAGACATGAGAAAAAGTTCTTAGTTTTTTAATTCATTTAATTTCTAAACATTGTAAGGCTTGTACGTTCTTAAGAAATGTAGACATTATCTCTGAATTATAATAGGACAAGAGCTTTCAAAACACGAAACACAACGCTCATTCATAATAAAAACTGCACTGACTTTGCTGATAGTATCCATTCACCTGCAACGTTATTTGCCTTTCAAATTTTATTTAAAGAGAACAGCATATATGTTTATATCTCGATGATTCATGTAACAGCCCTTGTATGTCATTGACCAATTTTCTTTTGATTAAAGGTAGGTTGGTCTTTTTTATTTACTATTTCGACGTAATTGTCCTTACTGACTACATGGATGTTAATGCCCTGACTGATTTAAGAATGTATAGAGTAATGTTGAAACTCGCTTTGAGATGATAGCTGATTAATATTGAGAGAGCTTGATTCGAAATGGAAATATAACTGTCTTGAAAGTGAATAGTATGAATAGTATGATATAAGTCATATCGTGGAAGACAATGGCAGAAATAATAGTTTAATACAAACAATATTATATATATATAGATATATAGATATCTATATCTATATATATATATCTATATGTATATATATATATATATATATATGAGGCAGGCAGAGCCATTTGTAAAAATGCTGTAAATGAAAGAAAAAAGAATGAATGAAATTTAATAAGACAGAAATAAAAGACATCGACATAGGCAGTTATCATTTTTCTGAAATTTTTCATCATCATGATAACGTATATTTGAGCATAATTCCTTAGCCGGTTGATTTGCAAGCATATACAACGTGATAGGAAAATCAAGCACAATTACTGTACTTTCTAAACTTAGGAATACTTATACTTTTGCGTGTTATCCAGTAGGACTTGGTTAACTTCCGCCTTGGATGCGGGAATTCGCGAGTTCAAAGCCATGTTGAGTCATGCCAAAGACTAATAAAAATGGTACAAATAGCTGCCTCGCTAGTTGCTCAGTATTAAGTTATTAGTTTTAGGACAGGTCGACCCGGTGTTAGGATAAGGTGACTGGGTGAGACATCATGCTACGTGTCTGCAGCATGATAACCCAGTGCTTTTTTTATCACCATAAACTGCCACAATGCAGACATACGAGATATATGAATGAAAAATTGTTAAAGCTACGTTAAAAATCCAAATCAAACAGACATACAGACATACAGACACACACATTCAATTGTAAACGTTAAAAGAAACCTTATGTACTAATATATCAACACGCATTTCATTATAACACATGCTCGAGAGCCTAATTTGATTCTAATGTAACATTATAACCGGGCACTTGCATTGTTAATCATTTTGATCCAAACCCTTTACACAGACTGCTACTTGTCTTATTTATTCATCACATACGCAATGCAATCACAAATATTAGCATATTTTAATGATAATTTATTTAACAAAACGTCAGTTTCTTTTCAAGTCTTAAGTACAAAATAGGACATGAGGACAATATAAGAGATTGATCTGAATAGTACCTAACATAGGCTGTAATTTTATCGCTTTTAGACGAATATCGCTTTTATGTCTAATTACAGGGCGTGCTTGAAAGTTTCTACTTCTATAGTGAAGCGGTAAATTAGCAAACGTAGAGCCAAAGTTGTATTTTATATACATTTTTCTATGAGCAAAGCGAAAGCGTTTGAATATGACCACATGACAAATCAAGGCAATATGTAATCCTGAATACTACTACTACTACTACTACTACTACTACTACTACTACTACTACTACTACTACTACTACTACTACTAATAATAATAATAATAATAATAATAATAATAATAATAATAATAATAATAATAATAATAATAATAATGATCAATGAAGAGACCATCAGTTGCAAATAAGATTAGTAACACATACCAAACTAATAAACTAACCAATCAAATTCAGAATGCTCACGATATGACGGCAGTAAAAAGGACTTAACCTACTATTAGTTAAAGGAGTGGAAGGTTAATATATTTGATCTTGAACCGTTTCTAAATCCATTTCATTTACCCTGAAACATCCCGGAAAATAATCAAAGCTAAATCCAAGGTAACTAAAAGGAAATATAAAAATATTTGCGTATAAAATATTTAACATCTCTCATTTTAGTCAAATGGACTTTACCTTGCGTAATCACGGTGCCTTCATATTGGATGCTCATTGCACGAGATTTAAACATTCAAGGAGCGGACAGATTACTAATATAATCAGAAGTGACCATGGCACATGTATTGCAATCAAAATATATTATTAGTACGTGATTTAGTACACATTAAATATCGAGACAGATAGACATATAGGAAAATGACAATGATATTTAAACTATGTGTAAATAATGAGATCGGATATGAATACCATTTTGTTTAATCTGTCCTCATAGCTTGCACTTAGACATTTTTTTTTACCCGTATCTTTGCCAGAAATCAAGCTTATATAACCTACATCAGTTACTCAAATTGCAGATTTAACAACTCTAAAATACGTAAATATGTGTATCGTGCATTCCAGCTGAGAGGATGTATGTGTACATAGGTTTTTATCGCCATTATTCATTCATTTATGCAACAGCGCATTGTATATGAATTAATTATTATAATGACTATGTCTTTTTTCTTATATGTCGAATCAATACTGTTCTATTCTCTTCTTCTCTAAACTGTTGTTAATTGGCACTGATAGAACCGAGTAAAATATGGTTTTATGGGTGTGATCGGAAAGGTGCAGTGGTGTACAGGAGGTATGGAGTAAGTTGATTTTAAAACATTTGAAGCCCCCATTTTTAACGATATTTAAGAAAAGTACGTTTTCGGGCTATAATCTACATCGAATAGAAATCACTAAAACTTAATAAATACAATGTATTATTCATTGAATGTTTAACATGTATCAATTGAATTAAGCTGTTAAGACTTTCTTTATGAAATATAAAATAATTACTGATATTAAACTGTTGATTTTACATGGGTAAATCAGTAATGAAATTATACTCCAAAATGTCGCTTTGCGTATTGCTAAATAATTTGGAATTACAATTATATATTGGGCGAGTGAACGAAACAACAGTAATGAAATATAAGGCCTGTTTTTGCACATTGATTGTAATAACTAGCAGTAATTATGTAATTCTCTATAGTAGTTGTTCCTTCGTAAAAAGACATATTATATGTGCAGAATACATAAACTGACAAAGAAATTTTCAATCACTTTGTTTAAAAAAGTAAAACTAATATTCACACGTACCCAAAGAATTTAATTAAGGAATTGTTTCAGTTTTTTTATCCATGCATCACAGAGGTACATTTGATATGATTCGCACTGAAATTTCAACAATT
>JAEAOA010001293.1:3480000-3685000 GCA_016746295.1 Potamilus streckersoni | reverse complement strand
CATTTGGATTGTAACCTTTGTCGAAAGTGCGTTTGGTTTTGCCAGTGCACACAATGTCTCCCGTCGTCATCACTTGAAATCTCTTGAGACCGCCACAGTCGCGTATATACTAAACAGGCGCTCAAACACGGTCACTTTGTTTTTGGGAGTCTCGTCTTCGGTAGCATATCCGATGCTCTGATGGTAAAATTGTTTATACGCTTGGAACAGGTGCGGTAAGACGTCGATGCACTTAAGAGTGAGTGGATGCGTCAAATATTTCCACATAAGTTCTTTCAAGGTGCGTTTTGGTTTCTGGATTCTCGGTTGTGAAACAATGAATGTCTCGTTGCTTTAATTCTTTTTTGGAATATTTTGTTCAGTAATTCGATGACTTTTATGTTTGCCCTCGAAGAGGGTGACAACCGGTTTGTTTCAACACCAGTTTTAGGGCTCGTACTAAGTACTCGATTTGCATGAGCTAGACAAATTTGGAAAATAGGTCCATAACACAAAACAAATATTTGTAGCTACGATTGTAGGTGGTAAAAATAAGAGACATCGGTTACATTGGCTTGCCAATAACGCCCTCCACTCAAGTGCGGTCTTTGGAAAAATTTTATCGAATGTGTTTATGTAAAGTGTAAGTGGATTGTTATTTTAACCATCGTTGCACCTGAGGTCCACGGACACTTTTCATTCGGGTTTTAGCAACAAAATACAACTTATGAATTCCTCCGTTTTCCACAGAATTGGCTGGATCATTGTAAATGCTGGCTTACAAATTCTCAGGACTCTCTCGCTTCAATAAGTCACCCACTTTTCATTGATTCTACTCTGGCTGGGGTGAGGTGGTGGTTTGGAAACGGCTTTACGTGTCCGACTTGCTAAGGAGTAGATGTCAATGGTAGTGGTGGTGGTAATGGGATGGTTTTTGTCTTGCTTTCTTTATTCACTTCTGGTTTCCATTCTTTCTTTTTCACTGCTGTCGAAGGAGAAATGGACATCGTCTTTTAAACCTAAGCTTTGAGTTCCTCTCGGTGGGGTATGGGCAAGGGGTTAACAATGACGCTGAAATCTTACTAGAGATGCTAGCCGCTGACGGTGTTTTAAAAAAGTCTCGTTCCTCTTCTTCTTCAGGCATCCGTAGGGTTGCGTCTGTCTTGGTCACCAGGGGTTGATAGACGTTTCATCATGGTCTTGAAATGTTTTCAGAGTCGGTCGAGCTTTTGTGTCTAAAATCTTCTGGTGAATGAATTGCAGTCGTTGAAACACTTGACCTACCGTTGAGATTTTATTATGTTTCTAACAAATCTCTGCGACCCATCAACGATTGCAATTCGTGTTGTTACTGGGACATCTCGGTCAAATGAAGATTGGGAGGTAAATCTGGGGTCCATTGTTCTTGCCCACGACGGAATTATATCCATTGTTTGTAAGGCACTAATGTCAGGTTTCGTCCTTCCATCAAAATCCAAAGGTCACGTCTGATATCTTTTCACCGACGAGGTCCCTTTTATCGTCTTGATCCTCTTTTATCTTTGACCAATCCCTTGTGAAGCAACTGTCCTTATGAGAGCTATAATCAGTGTTCCCAATATTCCTTTCAGGAAAGGAGATAACAGTAGGTGCTCAAATCCACCGCGCTGTACCAACTTCTTTTTTCTTTAACGGATGGGTATTTTGTTTTTGAACATTTGGCGAAGAACGTGTCGATGGCTGACTAAGCATTCTTTCCTTTCAAGACATTCATGCAACATTCACACACGCTATCGACGATACCTATCGATGCGGTTTAAATGAGTAGTTTTCGAATGGTAGGAAGGGCTTTGGATGGGACGCACAATACGTTCCATAGTTTGGCTAAACGAAGAGGCAGTCCTTTCCGTTTCTTTTCTTTGGGGGTAGAATAGGGATGACTTTTGGAGGGTGACATTTTTGTTGTTCTGGAGCACCTCACAAAATACACTATGTTGATGCCTTGGCACACACCCTTATATTTTAGTTTTTTAGAAGAAGTATTTTTGGAGTAGATCGTTGGTTGTGCGACCAGTCTGTTTGACGACCACTGTTACTATCGAATCATCTAATCCTCCAAAGGGGATGCTCCTCTTTTTCTTTGGACGATGAGGTCATTTATAGAGTAGACTTCGATGCTTGGCAAAGTGTTATTTGGGATGTGGGGTACAACCACGAGACTCGTTATCGTTTCCTTATTGGAAAGGAGATAGTTGGGGTGTGTAACTCTGGTAGGTCACCTATTTTTTCATTCAGGAGCACAAAACACTGATACCAGTCGTTTTCCCCATATCGTTTTATAGTAGTACAATGCATAGCCACTGATTATCTGTCCGTCGTGTAATTTTCATGGCAGGCATCACTCGACGTTAAGAGGTTTGCAACGGACGGTTTATGCTTGGATAAATGCAATCAACTCTGTAGCATACCCGGTCTCTCTTGGACTTTGATTTTCGGTAATGGTACTTTGTTTTCAGCTGCCTCAGCAGATAAGGAGAATAAAGGTGTCACAGGAGAAGTTCCTGGAGACACGAGTTTCCATTTTGTTTATTAAATTAAGAAAGACGTGTATCAAATTGAGTTTGGCTAGCATGGCAAGCAACAGAGAAGTTGAAGAACCTAAGGCTACTGGAGATGCGGTCACCCCCGCTGCAGGTCATAGCGTGGAGATGTACGTTTGCCTCCTGGCCGAGGTGCCTCTCTTGCTCTTGCGGGTAAACGTTGATTTCTGGGGTCTTTACTTGGGGCTTTTTTTTGGGAGGTGTTACCAGGTCTTGACATCATTGCACGTTTTCTTCTGGGTTCGTTTTGGTCGGGAGAGCATTGAGATAACATTTTAAGAGGGAGAAAATGATAACACCCCGTAGAAAACAGATATCTCCAGGTTTCAAAATGATCTGCATTTTCGTTTCAGTCTCAGTGCGGTGATCCTGCCAGTTGTTTAATAGCTACTTTGTTTCTCTCAAAGCGTTAGTTTTGATGAGGGATGTGAATGATCATTTGAAGTAATTGACGTGCTATCACCGAAACCATCGTAAGACTTCTCTGAGAATGGCTTCGAAGACACGAGCACGTATTTTTGGAATTTTTTTTGCGACTGATGCCGAACAAGGCAACGAATCAGTTTCACAGGAAGATGTCACTAATGGAACGTCATGTTGACGGAGAAGGAGCGAAAGTGAGACATGTTTGTATAGATTTCTTTGTTACTGTGATGTCGACAGGGACGTGTACACAACAGACCTTCAGTCTTGGCGCCAGCGGTGAAACATATGGGTACGAAATAGCAGATAATCGGAGGAAGTGGGTTTTAATCCACGAATAAATAGGCGTGAGGGGTTTGAGTTACATCGTCGTATTCATGAGTCAGCCAATGAGTTCATATCTCTTTGGCTAACACTTGCACTTGCGATTTATCTTTAGGACTTTTAAACAAGACCAAGTAATGAGCATTGAGACAGATGGTGAAATGGTCTTTCCTTTGTTGAAACAATTTTGGGTGGTGTAAATGAAACTGGCATTACTATTATGCCATTTGCGCGTAAACCACAGTTTATTTTTTTATCTCCTCTTAACATATCGAAGAAGACTAGATGGGTTTGACGGGGGTCAGACATTCCCTCGTCTTCCCCAGGAATGCCTTCCACGAACACGATGGAATCGCCTTGACCTTCTCGTAGGACGATACGTTGAGGTGGATGATCGATCAAATCATTTTTATGTTCGAATTTTATGCTCGATTAACGGTTTTCAAATTTGATATTGCCTGCAGCTCTCTGTCCAGCAATTGACATGTTAAAGGGATGGCGAAGAGACAAGACCTACCAACTGGCACGATCTAACCTTTTGTCGATGACTTTGAAAGTAGAGGAAGAGGTATCAGAGATAGCCATATTGAAGCGGATGTCACGTTTTAAACAAATGCGGACAAGACAAGAGGTTTGTTTTTTTCAGGACACGTTAAGTCCAAAATGTTTTCAATTGAAGACGAAAGTCAAAAATACATAAAGGCCAAATGGTTAAGTACATCGATAACATACACATCAAAACGATCAAAGTCGAATATATGCAAGTCACTGTACACCAAATTTTGGCACAGTCTCACAAGTGTCTTGAGGACATCCATGTCAATGACGGTCCTGTCCTAAATGGAATTGTTTTTCTCGGTGTCGGGTTCTGCTACTTTTGACAATTCCTAATCGAAGTGTTTTTCTTTGAATTTCTTTTGGTCTTCGGAATTGTGGCACCAGGATAGATTACTGCTGGCTTCTTGTTTCAGTTTCAAAAAAGCATCCACGTTGTCTGTGAAAATGCCTTTCTGAGTCTCATCGCCCTTGTAATACTGTTCTGTATTTTGGAAGTGGTAAATTTTGCACTCCTTTAACAATTAGCATCCCAGGTCCAGAGCTTTGAACAATTCCATGCTGACCCATATTCCTGTCAAGGGGTGTTCTTTCTGGGTGTGTTGCCAAGGTTGTTCATGTTTGCACGCTTTTGCCCAAGTAAGACACAATGGAAAAATCAGTTTTCATTGGCATTGATAATGTAAAACGGGAGGGTACATGTCGGTGGGAGTCAAAACTTTGCATCTAATTAGTCCTTTGTATTTTCGAATGTTTTCTACGTGGATGTGTTCCGTCAGCAATTGTGGGTGCCCTGCGAAAAAGTGATAATATCTGCGCACGTAAGGATAACGCGAGCTTCAAGTCCAAGCCTTTGATTTCTTCACCTTTCTCCTCGTCGTAGTCGTACAGCAAACAGGTGGTATTCCTCCTTGCTCCATACAAAGTGTCCCACTGATTCAGAGGGTCCTTAAACTTGTAACTTTCCATGATACGTTTAAACTGGTATCGATTTTCAAACGGTGTTCCCATTTTCAACTACTTGGCATCCTTGCTGTTCTAACTTCAAGCGCCGCTGAGAAGTGTGCTCGTAAAAGTCTTTCATGGTACTTTGTAAAAACTGATGCTTAGTGTCACGTTGAGGGTAGCAGATGGGACATCAGTGAAATAAGCAACCGATAAAGTAGTGTGCAATCTTAGGGGTTTCTATGTCATAACTATCGACCGAATATGATCTTATGTTTTTTTTTCACCTTCATTTCAGGTGTGTAGGATCCCTTTATCGTCCTTGTCGCACAAGTAAAGTAGCCAGCGTAGAGCTTTGACCGAGTTTTGACGTTTGACAAAATTGGTTTTTTGAGGGTGTATGATAGCCAGGGTCTTCTCAGGTATGAATCGTTTCCGGTACACTAACGAACACACTCTGGCAATGGTGCGTAGTTTTCAAATGATTGATCCCTCCTTGTTCCATCAACAATTCTCGAAAATTTCAACAACAATAGATGAACATTTCTTCCTGAAAGTTGAAGGGGCAAAAAGCGTGAGCTTGGTACCAAGAGTAGAAAGCTTCTCGGTGTTCGTTGCGCATGCTGTCGGGGTCGTAGTAGTTAGCATTAGGAAAATGGGATAGAACGATATGTTGATTGGCTTCGGTATTGAAAAAGTGCGGAAAATAACCTTTGGCCATTTCTGTCATTCCAAATGTTTTGTACATTCGACTCAAAATTATGTCCAAATAACTCATCGAATCTTTAAGTTGCACTTGGCCCACCTGAATGAGCAGCAGAGAGGCTAAACAGACAAATTTGCCTGAGACCTTATTTTTGAAAATTAAAGGTTCCTATGAAGGCTGAGAAAAAAAAACGTTTTTGCCTTAATAGTAAAACTTTCTTTAATTGACCAGATTTTTTTCTTGATTTATTCACGATGTGGTCACTACAATTATGTCCTTCAGCCTCTCTTCTGCTATGAATTAAACAGCCATTATAAATATTATCAATAATGAGTATTGGAGAACCACACTCAGCTAAGATAGCCCGAGAGCGACTAGAGGCAATTAAAAAATATCTACCTGTTCGTGATTCTGTTAAGTAACAACTACAATCGCGTCAGAAATCTCAAGTTGAATTTGAGGAGGATACAAAACAATTATTTAAACCTATTACTGAGACCACTAAAGGTATTCAACCGGTGTTAGAGAAAACCGCTGAAACAACTGAAAAATAGCAAAAAGAACTAAGAAAACAAAAAAGATTCTTGAAGAACTTCCAGAAAAAATAGCTGCTGCGATGCCAATCCCGGAAATACCTGAGGATGCAGACCAGGCAGAAGGTGATACTCAACAAATACCAGAACAAACGCAAGGTAGGGTTAATATAAATGATAAATTTACTGAAGATGCCATTAATGGTATCAGACAGATCGAAAGCGTAAAACAATTAGCTGCTAATGCTGTGAAAAGTTATACTAATCGAGAACAATATTTAAAACCTGAATATGTTGATGATACTGTAGTTCGCAAAGATTGGTATAAATGGATATTTCGCATACACTATAACGTTAATCAAGCTCGAAACGACGATCCAAAATATATTGAGTATATTCATGCAATAGATAATTATATTTCGTTTATACAGTTACCCCCAAAACAACAACAATTACTACAACAATCTGAACCATCATCACCAGAACTTAAGATACCAGAGGGACCAGTACCACGAATACAATCACCACTACAACAAGAGATACAACAACGACGAGAACAACGACAAAAAACACCAAAACCATTTGAGCAATCACTTCGTGATTATCCAGTATCACCAAAACCACCATCAAAACCAAGTAAAAGAGCACCACCGAAACCAAGTGAAGAGGAAGACGAAGTATTTCAAGACCCTCCTGGTGCAACTGGAAGTGGTCTAGGAAGTGGTCTTATTACTTGTCCCAATAATGTCCTTGCTGATGTCGATCGACTAGAAATCCTCATCGGAGGAAAACGAGCTGGTAATAATTCTTCAGAAATCATTAATGAAGCAGCTGATATTTGCAAACGATTATTTAGTGGCGGCATTATGGATATTGATGTATATCGTTCCCTCATTAATGAAATCGCCAATGATTATTATAGTGACTAAGTCACAGTGATTTGATACAATTAGTGATAAAGTCAATTAATAATAACAATAATCGTGCATGGTACTCAACGTGGACCTACCATGGTCAGGTAATAAATTCTCGATTACTGGTACACAGAGCAACCTACGGAGATGGACTAGGCAATATTGTTCAGGGTCTGTTTAGACGAATGGCCCCAAAAGCAATACCGATTGCAAAGCAGCTAGGAATGAAAGCTATTGATGTTGTTCGTGAAAAAGGTATAGACACTACTGGTAACCTTGCTAGCAAAGTATTCTCAGCGATCAAAGATAGACTAGCGCGATTAATACGCAGACCACAAACAACCCGATCTCAACCAGTGAAATTTCCTAGCACTGAAGTGATGTCCGCAAGTGTAAGTAAAATAATAAATCAAGCCGTTAATCAAAAACTAGCAGAGTTGGCTGATGTCCCAATGTCGGAGAAGGAAAAAAATATAACCGCTAGTCTGATAGCAGGAAGTAGTCTTCGTGTTAGACGAAGATGATAATAATAAAGATGTTCAAGCGTATTTCTGACCCCGCGTTTGACATGGACGCACCAGTTCTCAAAGATGAGTCGGTGCGCGATTATCAGTATTATTCTTATGACGCACGAATACCAAATCAGCGTGGACGAATCAAACTACAGGTTCAGGATACAAGTAGATATTTCTTACCCGCTGAAGCATTTATTGAAGTCGAAGGTGAAATTTTAAAAACTGATAATACTGAATATGCAGCCGGCATTAGTGTTGGTTTCGTAAATAATGGTGTTATGGCGTTGTTTGATAGCGCTACGTATATGATCGACGGAAAAAATATTGAATCAATTCAAAAAGACGTCGACGTTGCCACGACGATAATTGGTCTTGCAAGATACAGCGACGATTACTCAAGATCAGCTGGTCCATCAATGATGTTTACCAATGACACTTCTGACCATCCTAACTACGTACCATATGATATAAGACGACCAAGAAGCAATGCTGACAACGCTGACGCTGATGTGCAGCCTGTAGTTCATGGTGCTAATGCAAATTTCAACTTGGGATTCACATCACGTCGATCGATGTTGCAGGGTGGAAGTAGATTTTTTTATGTGCGATTCCACTATCACATATCTTTGGATTCTGTAGGAGTGTTAGGAAAGTGATTTTCGGAGCTAAACATACAGTTGTACTAGTACGAAAAGCAACCGACGATGATGCATTATGGCGACCTGCTGGTGATGCTGGTAGAGTAATTCTTACAAAACTTTCTCTGAGGATGTCAGTAATGACTACATCAATATCTAAAGGAAATGCGTTGTTATCTTTCAGGAGTCAAGGTGGTAAATCAGCGTTATCATGGTTCACAACAACCACAGATAGTGTTCAAAGTACAATTAGCGGTTTATTCACATGGCAAGTAGCTTCTCGGCAAGGTGTTTCTGCACCAAGACACATATTTATTGCACTTCAAAATACTGCACGAGTAAATGAACAAACGCTCAGTATAATGATATTTGATAAACTCGGTGTTTCTGAGATTTTATTAAGGATAAATGGACATCAAGAACCATCCGAGGATATTTTGTTAAATTTCGATCAAAATCATGTAGCACGTGCGTATCATCGTCTTATGACATTCATGGGGCGTGATCTAACGTTGATACTGGTTTACAAATATCGCAGCTAGATTTTATAACGCTGTATCAGATTTATTACTTTTCACTAGAACATCTAGATTTAACCAGACAATCAGTAGTTGATATACACTTCAGAGCACGTGTAACACTGCCAGTAGCACCAACACCATTAATTCCTAATTACAGAGCAATTGCTGTTATACTCAGCGATAAATCAATGTTACTCGAAGGTGCAGGTGGACGAATGAGAGTCATTGATGTTCCAGTAGAGAACATGTAATTAGATCGCTCATAATATTAATATGTCATATCATCACGTTAGTGTAAGTCTGACTCCTGGTCAGATTAAAAAACTACAATCATCATCAAAAAATAATCGTTCGTAAAAAATATCATTAAAATAAGAACAAATCACAGGTGGTCCGAATAACCTATCGTTGACCGAACGTCAGTATAATCACTTTAATAAAGCCAAGCGATCAAAGAATGGTGTTACGACTTAATCTTTCTGCAGCGGTTATTAAAGACATCGCTAAATCGGGAGGTATATTTCCACTTCTTGCAGCTATACCAGCATTAATAGCCGCTGCAGCCCCAGCTGTTGCACAAGCTGCTGCGTTAGGTGCTGTTGGAATGGCGTTAAAGAACGCAACAGGACAAGGAATCAAAAAAAGGGGAAAGGTCTAAGACTTCTGGGAACACCGCCTTCGTGGTACGGAAAAGGTCTAAGACTTCCGGGAACACCGCCCTCGTGGTACGGAAAATGTTTCAGACTAGGAACAGTTCGATGATAATTCCACTATCAAATTTTGATTTACTCGATGCAGCCAAGCGACTAAATATAAAAAAATTTAGAGTTTTTATGCGCGATCAATTACCAAAACAACCTAACAATACTGAAACTGGTATTATTAATCTTGATAAAAACTCTGGACTGGGCACGCATTGGATAGCGTATGCAAACTGATCCACGTGGAATTTTTTATTTTGATTCATTTGGATTAGCTCCACCAAAGGAGTTTCTTCATTATGTCAGTAATACAATTGCTGCAATCTGGTATTCAACGCTACCAACACAAACAATAACTGATCCTCCAATATGTGGTCGAGAAGTACTTAATGTACTTGATGCTATATCAAAATCAACAAAACCACCTCATAAAGTCGTGCATGAGTATACCACGATGTCGCATTTGAACAGACACTAATTGCATAATGGTTGATATTTACGGAAGATCTCGGATAAAAAAAGATAAGACCGTCGACTTATCTAAATACGTAACTCTTGATCAACTTAGAAATGAACTCGATGATTTATTAAATATCACGAGTGTGGATCAAAATGAAAGTCGTCATTTTTCAAGATAAAACAAGGACGATTAAAAACAAGCAATACACAACTACCCGATGTACTTATACGAATTCCTACCGCGGTTACTAATAATATCGTTACTTTTGCTTATCAAGGTAAAATACAGGATTCCGGTAAGTCGGTTAACGACTATCTTAAGCAAACCGGCGACGTATTATCTGGTGACATAATAATGTCAGGGGAAAAAAATACTTATCTCGGAAACCCAACCTCGGATAACGACGCAACAACAAAAAAATACGTCGATGATAGCAATAACGATCAAGTGACAGCAATAACAACGATTAACAATGAAAGAGCCACAATAAGAACTGATTTTACCGGTCACGTAAATACGTTTCTAAGTTTTCTTAGGAACATAAACAGATCCAATAATGAATTTTTGGGAAGTCCACCAAACGTGGACATAAAACTTGTTGACATTAATACGAAACTAACTGATATTATTCAGAAAACGAGCCTGATTAACATTCCTCACAAACAGATTATCAACATCGTGTATGTCGTCTGATCAGGCTTAGGTACATGGACACAACAAAATAAAACCATCAAACACACCGCGGAGGTCGCTGATATGTATAGGTTGTCTGTGTTTAGTGTTGTAGAATTTAACATACTTACCACATCTCCATTCGCTAATAAATTGACTAGAACCGTATCTGTAATGTTGGATAAAGATTCTGAAGAAACGTTCACGTTGGAATCGTCGGATAGAAATTTGGCATCCGCTAATTACTGGTGGTGTCTGGAATTTGTAACTAAATCTTCTTAATTAATTACTTAATTAAATGACAACGTCATTAGGCATAATGAATCCAATGACAGAGTCACTCATTGACGTTCAAAATCACAGATATAATCAGGCGTGTAAGTGTCAGACTGAACTAAAAATTATCATTGACGAATACACGTTGAAAGTAAAAAAATATCGCTGAAGCATAGTTGTTATTGACATAGTCGTTTACTCGGTTTCTGCTGTTGTTGCTAAAACCGGATTATTATTATCAACGTTAACTATGACTGCTCCTGCGTTTTTAACGATTATCGTTTCTACGACAACAACATGTGCAGGTATTCTTAGTATCATCGCTAAGAAAATATCTACATGCGCGAGCGATAAATTACACGAGTACATGATGAAATTACACACAGCAACAGCCGCCTATACTAAATTATGCTCGCATCTTTCCTTGTATCTGAGTGATGGCAAAATATCTGATGAGGAGTTCGCAACGATATTGAAAACCTACGATGAAGCATTCGTGGTAGAAAACAACGCATTCACTAAGGACATTAGCGGAAAGGTTGAGAATTAAATAATAACGATAACAATTATGTCAGAGTCCTTAACATCGTCAAGGGAATTATTGCAACAGATCGTCACTAATACGACACCATCTAAAATTACTATGATATCGGTAAGTTCAACCAATCCTGAATTTAGCGTTAACTTTCAAACTGCAATTTCAGCAAGTGAAATTGCATTGGCCCAACTCCGCGTTTATAATAGCTGGCCAGATATCAGATCAAAACCATTCGGTGGATTACCAGCAAATAATTCACTGGTATTTGCTAATAAGAATAAAGCGGATGGAACAACTGATTGGCAAGTTGTTGGAATTTCAACGGGCAGTTATCAAATAGAGGAGATTAATGACGAGTTCCAACGCAGAATAAAATCAATCACAGGTAAAGAAGCCAAAATAGCTATAACTGTTTACGAACCAACACTATCAGCGGTAATTGAAGAAAATTCCCCTGATTACCTCGTAGATATCTATGAGAGTTCGATCAGATCAGTGTTAGGATGGCCCGAAGTCGCACCAGTTTATAATGGAGTTTCAGAATCAACTAAAATTGAGTTTAAAACGAGTGAAGAAAAATTTATTAAAGATCCAGAATATCGAGAAAAATATGCATGGCATTATATAAGATTTAAATTTGATCCAAATGATAATAATCATTACTTTACCGATTTTGACCGTAAAAGAATCCCAAAGATGAATAGATCAGCATTTAATGTTATCCAGACGCTAATGTCGCGTATTATAGAAATTGTTAATGAAGAAATTTTTAAAGAATTTTTTAATACTCTTAAGCCTGAATACGATAAAGCGTTTAATGATTTAAGAAATTTACTTACTTCATTATCACAACATTATGATCATAATGTCAAGCAGCAAATAATCGAGTTAATAAAACACTTAAATGGTATCTTATTCGATTTATACATCGCCAATCGAAGTATTATAAATATTGCAACAGCAACACTCAATAACCCTTACGCAACTCCAGATCTTAACCAGTTATTTCTTAATCATTATAAAATAAAAGAAAATGATCTACGAACATTTATTATACCAGATCTAAATAACGCTGAAATGAAGAAATCATTTAGTGATCTTACTGAAGAATATTATCCGGGAGTAATTCAATCGTGGAGAAAAATAGCCCTACCACCGTCTATACTAAAACATAACAACAACCCGTTCGGTGCCGGTAGACACATAAGCCCGGGCATCGTAAACATAACAACAACAATCGCTGTCAATCTCGTTTGTGATGTTGTGGATGGTAGTTTTCAAATAGATCTTTCAAACTCTAGTCAAGCCCAACAAGGGTATATATTATACACGTTTTTCCCATGGGACCCCCCAGGTTATCTGATTGTATCAGAACCTATAAACCCCATATACTTGTGTGTTCATAATCCGTTATTATCAAAAAAACACTTCAAACTTACAGACCAAAATAATCACATCTTGGACACAAGAAATGAAATTATAAATATAAATCTGTATGTGAGATCGTAATGCGTCAAATGCGAAACAAAAAAAAATATCTTTGGTACTTGTCCATAGTACCTGATACATAATGGTTGGTCCGTATTCTTTGATATTAAAGTATATCCACAAATGAAAGGTTGGTCCGTATTCTTTGATATTAAAGTATCCACAAATGCATAGTTGGTCCGTATTCTTTGATATAAAAGTATATCCACAAATGAATGGTTGGTCCGTAAGTATATTTGTTAATAGTTTGTAGGTTACTAAATATATAATTTTTTTTACTAAGGCAAAATATGCATTAGTTTTCCCAAGGGTTTTGTTTTGCCATTATAACAGTAATAAAGGTTGGTCCGTAAATATACTTGTTAATAGTTTGTAGGTTACTAAATATATATATTTTTTTACTAAGGCAAAATATGCATTAGTTTTCCCAAGGGTTTTGTTTTGCCATTATAACAGTAATAGGCTCCCCCTCGTCACTTTCATTTTCGCTTTCATTTGCACAATGTTTCCTTAACTGCCTGATCCGAAAGTTAATAATCTTTTTCTGTTCGTATTCATGAGATAATTCTAACTTTGATTTTGTCAATAGCGTTTGAAAGAGGTACAGACAATTTTACCTGATTATCAGTGACTTTTGCCAGTGACTTTAACATTCCATTTTGCATATCCTTTAAAAATTTATAATCTGACGAAAGAGTAAATCTGTTTTGGTTTTTCAGTTGTTGTAACGAGTCAAAGTCACATAGAATCTTTTCAGTATTCAAAATGTCAACATTAATATCGTTATGTTGTAATTTTTTAATAGCAGAAACAATGGCATTTATATTTTCAGTATTCATTATATAATATATATATATATATATATATATATATTTAATATATATATATATATATATATATATATATATATATATATATAATATCAAAATATTTGTCCTCATACAGAGGACATTTTGAGATGAAGATGGTTTTATATACAATGATTATTTGGATGTTGTGATTTTGATTGGGACGGCACATTTACATAAACTGATTATAGTATGAGCATATTTACAGATGGGCATGTGGTTGATTTGTTAATTAAGGGACGGCACATTTTCATAAACTGATTGTTGTATGAGCATGAATATTTACAGATGGGCATGTGGTTTATTTGTTAATTAGGGGCAAGGCGTAGAACCTTTAGTTGATCAGATATAACCTAATGAGGTTCTGAATTTTGTTTACATATTACCCCCAAGACGAAGTTTCTAACTATAAGACGAAATGTTAGAAACTTCTGAGGGCTGTCTGCGGTGTAGGTCTTATTTTGCGACCATTTATTGCCCTCACAAAGAGATCCTAGATTATTTATATATCGAAAGTCTAGAAACACAGAAGGCCTAAAGGTCTTTGTGACCTGGAACCTCATTAGGTTATTTTTAGTTGTGTTTTTGAAATTGACCCCTGTGTAGATACCTATTAGCAGGTCACAGGGTTAAATTACCTCCTACTGGTCTATTTTTGGACGACACAAGACGTCACAAACATAACATATAATGATGATATGATGACAATGAAGGCCTTTCCTACTTGTGAACAGAAACTAGCACACCCACCCCAAATATCAAAATCCATAGGGTGAAAACTATCACCACAACGTTTTTGACATTGTGGGTAGGTGAATTAATTTCTGTTCACAAATAAAGGGGTTCGGCCGGTCCACCTATTAAATAGATAATTTTTTGTGGGCATAATATCGCCCCCTCCCATAGAAAAATTTTTGCCTTTCATAAGATTCAAACCCCAATCGCAATTTCCACAGCCATTACGTTAAACCTCTCGTCTATCGATACACTATAGAAATATATTGAATTAGTTAATATATACTTAACTAAACAACAGTAGTTTTAAAAACTATAGTGTTTGATTGTTTTTAACAGAAATCACAATTTCTGGTATTTTATTTTTTCAGTTTCCAAACATTATAGATATATTTTTAATTCTGCATAAAATAAATGTACTGTTAAAGTGTCTGTGTTTACCAGGTCAAAACCGGATGTTTGTGTTCTTAAAATAACTTTACGTATTCAGGAATTGGGTCACACATACGGCAAGTTATAATGCAAAAATCTATCATATTGTTTGAAGCATACGCATATATTTTAAACTTTCTTTTGTGGTGTATAATAATAAAGTCATTATTTAATCCGCATACGCATTATTTAGTGTATTTATTGTGCACAACGCATTATATAGGTTCAGAAACGTGAAATGTATTGTATTCGTTCTACGACGCACACATAGCGTAGAACACAGACCTAATTTACACAGCGGGCTTAGAATTCAGTGTATTTAATTACGATAAAATATAAATATGTACAATATATATATATATATATATATATATATATATATATATATATATATATATATATATATATATATATATTGTACATATATGTAATATATATAACATATACATATATATATATGTAATATATATTACAATACATATATATTGTACATAAATATGTACAATATATATATATATATATATATATATATATATATATATATATATATATATATATATATATATATATATAACCGATTCTTTAAACAGAGATTTATGAGTAAACAAATGCTATAAAAGTACATGTAAGCACATAACTATGTGAAAATCAATAACAGATCTAATTATATACAGCCAGAGCGTACTAGCCAATCCCTAATCGACTATGCACTCGTGAATCTTGCGCGTTGTGTTTATGTAAAAGACAAATAAATGCTGTACGCGGAGTTTACATAAACAATAGGTAAAGCATTATTTTATCTGTAGGGAATGAGTTGCCCAATTAGCATTGAAAAGACCACTGGTAGGTTTGTAAAACTTTACTATGCTATCAATCATTAGCATATAGTGATTGTCATTCAAAGAATTACTGATTATATGTGTGCAAACAAAGACTTTTGTTGAGTTTGATATAGAATATATAATGCATAACTCGTTTTTCAATAGACAAACAGCTGGACACAACTTTAGTTGTATTCATGATAGACTTAACATTTCATATTGTTCAAGTCAATATAGTTTATATATCTTTGTGGAGTACAAACTTATAATATTTCCTGAATGAACTGAAAGGTTTTTATGCTTGTCCCAGTCTCGCTTAATTATCTAAGTACTGAAACATAATACTTTGTGAAAATTTTGAGGAATAATTAGATCTAATGACGCCATCAGCTGAACGTTTCACTGAGGGGGATGCTATGTTAAAATATTTACTAGCGGAAAAAATTAACTTAAACATAATTTCTTCACCAGATTCTTTATTCACTGATTTGACAGGTTTTACAGTATATCTTGCACAGCCAGTTTTTCCAGATCTACAGTTTTCACTTTGCGTGATGACACGTAGATTTCCAATTGAGTTGTCAAGTTTTAATACCGTTAATGTGGTCCACCACATACCCATCTTTGATCGGCCCCAAGAAACACTCGACAACAATTCTATGTGATAGATAATTTTTATTTCCTTTTGTACTAAACACAAGATAACCAGCATTGTTAACATAACCGACTGGTTTTTTCAATCTACAATTCCTAATGATACCATTTCGATTCGCTTCATAATTGGTAAGGATTGGATGTGACACAAACTCATTTTGCTCCATTTATATACTTTATACTATTTGTTTAAGTCATTGTTTTGAAAATCTAGCTAGATAATCTTCGCGTTTTATGATAGATTGAGAGTTATATTTTTTATCGTAATATCTTTTCAACTCTCTGTATCTTTTACCACCGCATTGCGAGCAAAGGTGCGTCTTTCCACGCACACCAGCACTACACAGCATACACGGTGTACATCCTAGTCTCCCATTTCTAACGCATTGCATGTGATAACTACAGAACTCGTTTACACAATTTTTGTTATACGCAGATGTATTACCAATCTTAAGCCAGCCGCAATTGTGATTTGGTTGAATCATATATAAATGATTAATACTTCAATTTAGATACATATTTGCCTTAATTATAATATGCAGGAATTATCCGTAATTGAGCCTGCCGCATCTAGATTTCATCTTGACAGACTACACAAATTTAGTTTCTCGATGAAAGATCTAGCTTTAACGAATGCGGATATAACTAAACGCATTAGTGAAGCCAAGAAGGAGTTCCGCCACGATGGTGCAGTTCATATGTGGTCCACATTCAGGATTGGAAATAATATCTATCTTATGAATGACAAACGAGGTAGAGAGATCATTGACTATCTCGATGTTCGAAAATATATTATTTTAGCAAAATTTATTGTAAATATAGAGGATGATATCTGGATCATCCGAGACAAACGCGAATCAATCCAAAAGTCAGGGAATAATATTATCCTCGGTGCAAATTCCAAACCAGGAATACTGACTGGAATAGACAAGCCGTATTATGAGCGATCTTATCCAGTAACTGCTGTTGTCTACGCGCTCTATCCATTACATGATAAACCTGACGTTAAGGATCTCAAGAAAATGAAACTGTCGAGAATAAACTGTGTGGCTCAGCGAGTTATAGAACACTTCACAAACGCGATACGGGGAAACGGTTTAACAGATTTAAGGCGTAAAAAAATAAATATGTGGGCTGAAAAAGTTAAAGACACTGGAGCGTCTATCAGCGACGTTGCTGAGCTAGAAAAGTTATTAAGATTTCCAATAACAGTGAAGACGTTGACAGGAGAGATTTTACACAAAACAAAATATAAATCTAGAGGAGCTCCTATAAATATTATTGATCATAACGCGCATGCATGGACTGATGCTGTAACTGTATTTCCACGAGAAAGAATGGTTAAATTTTACCAAGATGATGTATTCGATGCCATAGGTGATATTAGTAAATGTGATCCAGTTTCTGTGTGGTTGTTTCAGAGTTCTGAATGTGATCATTATGATCAGTTTGTACGGTCTAACGGTGATATTTATCGTACAGAATCTCTTTATAAAGAAATGGAAAACCTTGCCCTGAAATATACTTCTGACGATGTCAAAGTTAGACAATTACTAAGTAATTGTTTTACCGTACCATCTATTGCTGCTCATTTCGCTCAGGATAAAAACTCGGGGAAACCAACACGATTAGAATTTCTTGAAGATGTCGTGAAAAGTTGTATCGAATACGGACACGGTGGATTGTGGAATGCTACATATAATTACAAAGACGTTATCTCAGTTGATATGGAAGCGTATTATCCTGGAAGTTTTCTTGGATATGGAGAGTGTTCTAAATACTTTAATAGATTTGGACATCCTACACATGACATGACCAGAGTTGCGATAAATGGACCCTTACCAGATTTTGATTTAACAGGATTTGCTCATGTAAAATCACTCGAGCTTAGAGAAGGTCTCCATATGATTGTTTATGTGTGGTTCGGAAAACACTTTTCAGAAAAATGTTGGGCTCCAATAGTTCTGCTAAGATATATGATCGATGTTGGAATTTTAGTATCATTGAAAGTATCTGAAGCTATTATATCATATCGCGTGCAGAAACAAGTTTGGTTGCCAGAACCTGTTAAACACGATGAGAAACTTGCAACAGATCTCGGTAGAAAAATAATCTGTAAGTTTGCACAAGGAGGATCACATGATCATAAACGAAATTGTACAAGATTGATCATGGACGATGCTGAACTCGATTTCATAATCGCTGATACGGTGGAGAAAGACACATTTATAAGTCGATGTAATGCTTATTTATCAGACAAAACAAAACTAGGTACCATTGAGAGCTATACCGATGGCGAGTCACCGCAGTTTACTCATCTAAGATCTTCGATGCTAGCTTATGTTTCGATAAATCTATTATCGATGATAAACAGATTTCCTCGTTACGCTGTTAGAGTCGCGACAGATTCATTTTATGTACACAAAAAATATAAAGATTCATTAAATCTCGGTAATGGTGAATGGGGAACGTGGAGGATAAAACAAGAAAATATACTTAGTTATTGTGAATCTGCCGATGTTGAAATTGAGGAAACATATTACAGAAATAATCAAGTATCAAAATCATCTGCGCCATCCGTGTATGATCCTGTGTCTAGACACAAGACCGTTTATCTTAATGGGTGTGGAGGTTCAGGTAAAACAACACGCGCGATTAACTTATTCATGAGTTTATATATGATTGTCTTAACACCAACGCACAAACTCGCCAGGGAAATAAAGCAACGAAATGTAAAGTCGTGTACATATCATAGTTTCTTTAGATGGTGAGGAGATACATGGACCCCATCTCGAATGGGAGAAAAATATATACCTAAAATTATCATATGGGACGAGATATGTTCGGTGCCTCTGGAAGTATTACAAATATTTCTTGATTGGTTGTTACAAAAGAATACTGCTGTGATTATGTGTGGCGATCATGGTCAACCACCACCCTTTGTTGGGCAGTCTCCACATGAGTGGCTAAAGAATAATGTAGATTATTATGAAGAAATATTTGATGACCATAGAGCCGTTGATGAGTCGCTGAAAGAATTTAAAAGATTAATACGACTACAACCAGATAAAATACAGTGTGAAGTAATGCGTGAGATAATTCCAGAAACATCCATGAATGATTTTTGGACCCTATGGAAACCTGCTGATTTGATAGTTGCCAGTAGAAAAATAGTTCGTGACGAATTACAAAAGAAATTATATGCGTTACACAAGGAAAAATCCCCAGTTACCTGTACCGTTGTTTATCGCCCTGCAGATACTAGACAACAAAATGTTGATGTAAAGATTCCTAGTGCAGATACTGTCCGAATACAAAAGCTTGTGTTAAATGATGTTGTCACTGTCGCTGTTGATGTTGTCGAGAACGCGTTAAACATGGATAAATCTCCATGGACGTTAGGGTACGCTATAACGATTCATTCGTCGCAGGGATTAACTATCACTGATACTAAAGTTTGGATAGTCGATGATCGTATTGAGTGGTCAAATTTAGTTTATCTCGCAGTATCTCGAGTTAGAAGACTATCACAACTAATACGGGTTATCATGGATTGCGTAATAACCGAAGAAGTCACTAATAATGTCGATATCAATAAAAAAAAACTATACAACTATAAGCAGTGTGACAAAAAAAATCGCGAGTTTAATATAGATGTGGATATTATCATAATGTTAAAACAACAACAAAATAATCATTGCGCAAATTGCAACGTAATAATGTTGTGGCAGTATTCGAGCAATAACCCAAGACAATTTACCGTAGATAGCATTAATAGTAGTCTTGGTCCCACGCGCGAAAATGTGATGCTGACCTGTTTGGAATATAATAGACGTCGAGGGGCTGCAAGTTTATAAAAGTGTACTCGGTGGTAATTGCGTATCCTCAGGAATTATTTGTAATTGTTCGCGTACAAATCCACGCCGAGGAGCAGTTGAATCTAATCTGTAGATTGCAGGTCTACCTGTGGACCTTACCACGCTGGATATTTTGTGTGTGGTCACACTCCAAATAGGATCAGTTGCCCTTTTTCTACCTCCTTCGAGTTCGCCAGGTTCGTATAAATATCTAACCGTAACATTGCCTAGTACTGGTTGAGAAATAGATTTACGTTTTATCGGTATATATTTTTTTGTGATCGCATCAGACGGTTTCATAGAAGTTGCACGAGTAACTTCCTTATTCAGCGCAGCTATCACATTCGGTAACCTCGCAACCCATTCACGAGATCTATCCTTTGTCTTAAAGTCAGCAGATATTTCCTTTGCATATTGATACCCGAATAACCGTTCAGCAAGTGTTCGATTAAATCGTTCAACGATTGCCTGATCACGATGAATCTCCGTGTGTCCTTGTCTGATTTTAACGTTGTGTTTGTTCATCAGCATAGATACTGCACCAAGAAATTCTTTGCCAGTATCAATCTGTAGTAGTTTTGGCCATTGTAATGGTCCTCGCTGATAAATTTGTTTAAACGCAGTGGCAACTTCAGATGCTGTCTTTGTTGATAGCGGAGCCGCTTCTTTATATCTGCTCGCAACGTCAACGACGGTTAAAGCGTATCTGTATGTATGTGTGTTGACGTCTACCTGCTTTAATGGTATCATGTCGTAAAAACAAGATATCCGCTTGATGAACTTCATTAGGAACGTTGACATCGAAATGTGCGTATTGAAATTTTTTAGGTGGATTTAGAAAGATTTGCCATATTGCCTGTCGTGCTAACCACGTTTCAGCAGCATCACGCGAAACTTTTGCTGAAGTGGCAAGTTTGCTAATCGCAGCCTTACCTCGCCAATATCCTTTCGGAGAATAAAAAATAGATTCCACATTAATAATCAGTTGATTAATTACCAGCTCCTATCATTATTTTACCTTTCATAGCAGATTTTATCAGAAAACTAGTCTGAGATTCTCTGAGAGATTTATTAGGTATAGAATTTAATGCGTGAATCAACTTTATATCTGCGAGATGCCGTTGTTTCAAATCAGGATTTTTATACGATACATCATGAGTGTTACATGCTTGATCAATCTTATTTACTGGATACTCTCCAGGTTTTGGTTGATCTTGGTCATCGAGTCTGATATCGAGACGAGTTCCAGGACCACAATAATTATATCCGGGAAGGTGTTTCTCACCAAGATATTTTGCCCATAGAGTTCCTGGCAATTTCCCTAATGAAGCGGATATATCACCACCACGCACTATTTGCGACGCGGAAACAAATTTATATTTTTTGTACCACATTTTGCACACTTACCTGTGAGTGCGCGTCTCTTATTTTTTGTTGTTATCGTTGTCAATCCATCTGTGGGTGTTGTCACTCTACATCGAACACAATATAAACTCATATAATTATCATATGGATATAATTGATTTTTCTGGGACACGAAAACAAGAGCCAGTAAGGCACCATCCAGCGTTACCAAATTCTATCAGAATGATTATAATAGGTCCTTCTGGATTTGGTAAGACGCAATTATTGCTTAATCTGATAATGCGATGGCTCAAGTGGAATAAGTTGTATTTAGTAGCGCCATCTGTAGATGATCAACGATGCTACGAAGTACTTAAAGATTTTAATCAAAATGCGAAATTACTTGACAAAAATGATATCATTGATTTTATTACCGATATTGATGAAGCTCCATCCGTAGATGATTTAGATGGATTCATTAATAACCTCGTAGTGTACGATGATGTGATGCTGGACAAGCAATCCAATCCAGCTAAAATATTTTCTCGAGGTAAACATAAAAATACTGACGTGATTTATGTTACTCAGAGATATATTCAGATACCTAAGGTGATCAGAGATAACTGTAATATTTTGGTTGTGTTTAATGGCGTAGATAATTATACTTTGCAAATCATTTATTATACTTGGTGTTCAGGGGACATGAATATGATTAAATTTAAAACTTTCTTTTCTAAAGCACAAGCTGTTCCTTTTGGATTTATAACGATAAATTTACATGATCCTAGATCAAGGTATCGTGTAGGTTTAGATAAAATCTTTTGTTAATTCATATCAGCAGAGAGGCTGAAGGACATACTTGTAGTGACCACATCGTGAATAAATCAAGCAAAAATCTGGTCAATTAAAGAAAGTTTTACTATTAAGGCAAAAACGTTTTTTTTCTCAGCCTTTGTAGGAACCTTTAATTTTCAAAAATAAGGTCTCAGGCAAATTTGTCTGTTCAGCCTCTCTGCTGCTGAATGTAAATGAGCTTGTCTCCGTTCAAAATCATCTCAGGCCGTTCTGTGCTTTGTTCATATAGTATTTCAGAAGAAAATATTCATCGTATCCCAAAATATTGTGAGCTATCACCATAGCATAGAGATGACAATCTCCATAACGTCCAATGTCCTCTAGAATCCACGTCTCGTCGATAAGGTCATGGATTCATCGAGAAAAATCGACCATCGTGTTAGGTCCCTGAAATATTTTTGTCACATCCTGCAGGAATCTTGCTACAGTAAGGATAATGACTAAAGATAAGTTTTTGGATGTACCTCTCGTACGCTCGATGAGCCATGACGAAATTAGGAACGCTATTGCCGGTCTCTTCCATGCATTAGAATCGAGACATGAAATCTAATTTCTTCTTGTAGCCATCTTCTTCCTCCTGTTGAGAATTCTATTTTTGAATATAGTATTCATTTTCCGAGTCGACAATTTGCTGACTAATGAGACACCGTTTCTTTCCTGAACATACGTTCGTCAGGTCACTATTTTTATTAATGACTTGTCCACAAGTAGAACAACATTTCAGGAGTTGACAGGCACATTTCCAATGTGAACCTTGCGTCTTGAGATGTTGTTGGTAACACGAAGGGCTGGCAAATGTACGCTGACAAGCTGAGCAATGCATTCGTTTTTGTCATTCAAGACAGGGTTTAGAGGCCAAACATCCCTTACATCTCGAACCACAATGCTTCTGTTGCTTTCGTTTGTGGTACACAGTCATATTTTTCACAAATAATACCTGTATCCCATGAATCCAGTGATACAGGTAATGATATCTAAATGTTTATGGTGCTGCTGACGTGAATGTATTTTCCGTATTTGGGTGCAATTTCAATGAATAGCGTGGAGCTAATTTTGGCTCGATCCGACAATTGAATAGTTTTCCAGGCTCTTTTACTTTCGTCCTTGGCGTTCTTGTTGACATACGTTCGTCCCACCACGATAGCACGGGCTAAACACATCTTGTCCTGAAGGTTTTCAATTTGGAAGATAATAGTTTTGGTGATGCGAAGGTCGTCCACCAATAACATTTTTTGTTTTACGAACGGTTCATTTGGGAAGAAAAACGTTGATCATGTACAGTGTTGCTTTTATATCGGTGATGTGAAACTTTGTCCTTAGATTGCAGTTCGTGTTGAATCTTGTTGATGACTTAGGAAGAGACCAATTCTGCTGAGCAACTAAACTCGATCCAGACAGTGGACTTCAGATTGTCGTGAAAAATGGAAGGTCTCAAACGATCATCTTCTTTGGCTCGACATTGCTGATTCAGTGTGGTTTAACAAAAAATTCCACACATCAGTGATAAACCCCTCTGTTTACTTCCTCTGTACGTCGGAATAAAAATATTTAAACTTCACCTGTAGGTCGTAGTTCTAAATTTTCTAGAGGAGCTATTTTATCCGTCTCTCGAATGTGGTAGTAGTTTTCAGGTTTTACTGGTGATGGACTTTCGTTTGGCGTATAATCTCTGGGACTGGATTCCGGCTCACACATGCCATCTTCAAAATCACTGACATGAATCTGAGCCATGACTTAAGCTAGTGTGTGAGGTGATAAGTGACGTTTCTGCCTCTTACTTTCTTCTCCTTTCTTTATCTTGATTGCAGAATGTGAAATGACTCAATTTTAAACGCCATGATCCCCTATAAATCAATGTAAGGTCAGTGTCTTACCTTTATAAAGGGTCACTATCTTCCCTCAGAGTATTCATTTCACTCTCAATCCTTCCAGAAAGATGGAAGAGTCAATCGAACTTCTGATGAACGCTTTGCAAGGCGTCATACAAAGGGTTTCTTCAGAGAATCCGACAGACTACTCCACCTCTTTCCAGATAAAAGCCTTGACACATGATATATCTTCCAGAAGAAAGGACATAGGTCCATATAGTGTCCACAATGTCAAAGCAAGACTGACTTTAAGAGAAACAAAGGTCAATATTTTTTGTTATCATTTTCAAGAGAAAGGACATTGGTCTTCAAGCTGTCCCAAGAAACTACATTGGCAGGAGGAAGAGAGGGGTTCAGAACAGGAAGAATAGTACCCTCCGAAATGAAAGAACTCAGACACGTCCAGAAAGGAAAGAAAAGACAAGGAGAAGAACGTGAGGAAGAAGAAGAAAAACCGAAGACAGTGAAGACATTCAAAAAATAAAATCAGAGAGTTAAAGGAAAAGAAGATGAAAAATGAACTTTTTAAAGTGATGTGTTTTGAAATTAATTGTAATTTGTAACATATAATATACAAGAAAAAAATGTGTCTCTTAGTTTCTATTTTGTAATCATAAAGACCTATATTCACACACATCCATTATTGGAAAAAAATATATATCTTGTTTCTTCTCTGACTCTTCATCCTGTCTTTTTCTTCTTGCCTCGTCTTCTTCTCGCTGTTGATGTTTAATGAGAAAGAATTGTTCAGCTTCTTTGTACTGTTGCTAAACTTTCTCCAATTCTTCTTTCTGTCCCTGTTTAAAATTCTCAAATTGTGGTATGGCAAGAGAAGGCAGGGAAGGTAATGGTACCAGAACACATTCTAGTGAAGAAGAGAGAAAATCTGCTAAATTCCAATTAAGATCGTTCTCTTCTGGAAGTGGGGCTATGGTTGTTTTAGTAGCCACTTCTATGACGTCAATCCTCCTCTCCACAGCCGGTTCACCCCCAATTCATTGTCTTCGTAGTTTCCGTCATGTTCTACCAATGTCATATCGATTCAACGCGCACAGACACTAGCTCATCTATATAGGGAATGTGACGCCACATGCAGCTCTACTCGGATTGGAAAACAGACTGCGCATAGTGACTGAATTTTGTAAAGCATATTGGGATTGGTGAAAGAAGACAATCCGTTTCGTTCCGCTCTTCCACTTTAAAGAACAGCGGTTCACCTCATTCCGTTCACATCTTATCGTTACAAGATATGAACTAACGTAGAATCGCATACCCTTCTATCGTTGATGCTGTTCAACACGGTCTATCCCATCTATGTCAGATCAGCATAAGAAATTACCAAGATCACCGATACGACTCTTTGGAAACGAAGAATCTATGTGGAGAGCAAAGTCCATATTACACGAGTCTTAATCTACGGTCCAGATGTCAGACGAAGTTTGAATAAGAGAAGAAGATCCGTGCGATGCTCTTTATGTTAACTGAATACTGTTAACAAAAACAAAGTTTTTTCAGTGCCCCATTCCTGTCCCGAAAAGATGCCTTTTCTCTCTTGACTAAACTTTTTAGTTGGTTGTATAGCTTTTTGTTTGAATTATTTATGTCGATCAATCTACGTATGTCTATGTCTATGTTTTTAACCTATGTCGTCTTCCCTCTCAAATTTACTTGTGGCTAGACAGGCCCGATACATTTTTGCAAAACATTCTCTATGTTAAATTGCACTTGTCGCTAGACAGGCCATCCCATGTTAAAGTTCCCCTTGTCGCCAGAGTGCCGCGGTAATTTCTAACATGGAAGTTCCATTTTCCATTCACTTCTCGCATGTCCTGCGAAAACTTTTAATTAATTAAAATGCTTCATCAAAAGTAAATACAACGCCATCAGCCTAACAAAATGTAGTTTTCTCATATATACACATACACATCGTTTCTTCATAACCTACTTGAAATGTGTATACATGGTAGCAACTGTTTGTTTCATGATAAATACTATTAGTCAATTCAGCTAGAGTGATAGGCGCCTTAGTTCAAACTAATTATATAACCTTCTATGTCCCTTATTTAGCATTAGACTCCTAACATAAACACATTTCCTCCATGAATTCAATGCAATGTATGAAAAGTAAACATCTCTTCCCTTACTACGGCAAGATGTATATATTATAGTGGCCCCATCTTGACATTAGTTTACTATCATGAACATTTGCAACATCTTCTAAAGGAGGTGCCATAAATTGATTACATCTCTGCAAGCAAAGAATAAGTACATCAACGTAAGTTATATCTTGATTTCAAGTATTGGTTAGTGTCTGAAATGAAAATATTCTATGCAGAATGCATATTGTTATGTTTGATACAAATTAATCATTTATTTCAAAATTTTATCCTGAAAATAGAGGTTCAATCCTCTGTTCAGTCATTCTTTAAGGCCCCAGCTAGCAAATCAGTTAACGTTTTCTCTGCCAGTCTTTGACATTTTTCCATCCAGTCTGCTAAAACGAATGCTATGTATTGTTAGTTTGTTTCTTAGTTTCAACAAACAGGCGATTTCTCAGGCGGTATAGAGATGGAGGAAGATATCGGTGAACATTTTACTGGCATTCAGAAGAAAAAGCATGTTTCACGATTCTTTTGAACAAAATCATTGGGACATGTTGATGAGATCTTGTTGAGATACAGGATATATACGTTGTGTTGCGTATAAATAATGTGATATTTCACGTGTGAAGTGGAAACTGTATATTGTTATTCGCCACTTGCGACAATACATTTCTACTTCAAGAGTTAGATAATTCCTTATATCGGCTCAAAAATGTATATTTTATTTCTCTGATGCATTTAAAGCCAAAGACCTTCCATCTGCATCGATTTGCTTCTCCTTACCGTGTCAATTGCGATTAAAGGCTGCAATAATACATCGATAGAACAAAGTTCGGAAATTTTAAAATACCTTTTGAACATGAACTTTTTACAAAATTATATTGTACATATAATGCTTCAAATTATATATTTCGTTCAATTAATGATTATCTTCGTACGAAAACGAAGAAATGATTTCTTTCCTTCACACATTTCTTGCGCGGATCGATGCAGTAAACATTTCTGGGGTCAAGGGTCGGTGCTTATTCTCTGGGTTTTCTTGAGTTCTTCCTCTATCAGTTTTGCGTAAAATGGCGTTAAACCCCATAATAACAACAACTATGTAGTGATCCATGTTAGTCAAACCTCCATTCTAGAGAGCTATGTAGTGATGCCTTAGATGGTAAGTGAGCTTATTGGCCAGTATAATTAGAATGTTGCTAGGTAATTTCGACCAATCAGTAATATTCTCGGTGTAATATGCTTCATAGATTACAACGGCATATATTGTGAAAATTAGATGATATAAGTAGGCCGAGAGAGATATATAACTTATTTCCAACGGAAGTTGTCAACATTTTTCTTGTGAAATCTTTTTATACATTCATAGAAATTAATATGTTGGAATGACAATGTGTCAATAAAGTTTTACTCTTCAAATTACCGGTGATCTTGGACAGGTGCAAGAACAACTGACCAGACGATAAAATCATATAAAATATCAATTTCATGAAGTGCACAAAAAAACTTAATTCACTTCAAAACAATACGATGCAGTCATGGACTTGCAAATATTGCAATGCCCATATAAGAACGGAAAACGGTTTAAATATAAGATATGATAAACATATCCTCTGGTTTTTTCACCTATTTATTTTCCCAACAACAAAGTAAAAATAAATAAAACATTTTCAACCCCATTTATCCTCAGATTACTGAAAGTCAATCCTAGGGTCAATGCTTATCCAAGTGAAGCCTGGTCGAATGCAACAGAAGATCATTGGGAAAGGCACGTATATATACGTAATTAAGTAGTGGATATGTAAATAAGAAATGGATATATATATATATATATATATATATATATATATATATATATATATATATATATATATATATATATATATATATATATATATATATATATATATATAATTAAGAAAATGTGTCATTATGTTGCCCTATATCGGATACTCTTGTCTAACTTTTGCTTAGAAAGCAGAACGCCATTCGTTATAAATTAAAACGCTGATCATTTAGTTGAAAATTATAGTGAGATCAAGAATAGATGGTTAGTGTTACAGAACAATAATATATGGTCTTTATTGATGCTATAGGGTTTAACGCCATTTTCCAGCACAAGATAGGCTATATATGGCGGACAGAAATAAAGGTGGAGGAAGAAACCTGGAAAACACCGGGAAGAACCACAGCACACGAGAAGCTACAGGCAGGCAGCCACGTTATCCGAGCCTGTGCCACGTTATCCGAGCATGTGCCACGTTATCGGAGCCTGGATTCGTACTGACGCAGACAGATGTGAGATGGCAGTGATCCGTAACGGTCAACGCTTTAGACCACTAGGTCACTCAGGACCCTAATAATAAATGTACATGCGACTACTGGATGTCGGTATAAAATTCAGTACCAGCTACTCATTGGAGACAAAGGTGATAGACTCAGGTAGGAGAAGGTACAAGGAAGCTACATGGATAATTGCATCTTCGCCACACCTCTGAGTGGACTTAAAATATATTTAAAATGATTTATCTTAACTGTAAACTAAGGCACTGAAATATAGAGCTAGAGCTGATTAGGGCCGTAAAGTTGATGAAAGAGCATTGTTAACCTTCGGGCCAGGAAAGTGGAGATTATCATGGTTTGTAGGCGCGATGTAAGTTGGCACACCAGCCCCCTTAAGGTGAAGAGAGAAGGCGAATTAGCAAGTTAACGGCATTGAAGAGCTATACTTATACGAATTCCTGAAGGATCAATTTGTCTGTTTTACAGAATTATGTAAACCATTACGAAATTCATTTGTCTTCACTTAAGTAAGGTAACCTCCGTGATTATTCACAGAAGGTGAAAACATAATTCAGTACGGTTGGCAGATGCTATCTCGTGATTAATAGATAAGTTCTGGAATTCCTCGTGATGTCAAGCATTCATGCCTACTTTCAGGGGAAATAAACCATTGCAGCTTTTACAACAATGACCGAGAAAGCATTAACTGTTGAAAATAGGGGTGGGGTGCAATCCGATACTAAACTGCTATAACGCTGAACAAAATAATGGTGGCGCTGTACAGTTTCGTGTTTAGGGTTAGAATTTTTTCAAAAAAGTTTCCCCGGGTTTTCTCACTAGTTATACTGGTTATTTAAAAGAGACTTTGTATATCTTAGGTATAGTTCAAAGAACCTTTAATTCCCTTTATTTTCATGTATGATTGATGGGTGTAATATGGGTTAGAGAGTATACAGCTTGGCCTTACTCAAGATGTGCATCTTTCAAAAAAGTGCTAGCTTTACTTGCTCATTTTCACTTCTCGAACTTCAGAGGTAAATTGTAAAAAATAGAGCCGATAACCTTTTCTTACATTTTATGTACTTGGTAATTCATTCAATTTTAGAAGCTGGTATTGTCTAGTTTGGCAAAATTCAATTTCCATATTTCAATAGCTGCCAAGAATAGTGTACTTTAGACAAATTCAGGTTGATTTTTGGAGCACAAGGGAGCAGTCATTTTAGTTAGCAGTGTCCTAAGATCATTTAACATTTCCAAAAGTACAATCTCCAAAGAAATTTCAGCCACATTACATGAAAGTAGTATATAGGTATGCCAACATTCTCTCCACTATGCATGTTTAAAATGCAAACAACTTCACCTTACATACATCACTCTCTCAAAAGTACATAATAACTGGTGAGCGCCACCAAAAGTGAAACCCGTCATTATATGTTTGGGGTGCAAAATATAGATAAAGGTCATGAGACCAAAATACATTTACAACCAAATAATGTAAGCTTTAACTTTATTTTAGTTGTATATACCATACGCTACAATGCCATCTGTAGAATATTGTACATCACACGGCATAAAGTTTACTCAAAAAGTTAATGAAAACGACTCAATCTTTGTAGACCCAATTCAGTATAAATAATCCTGGCGTTAATGCGGATAGATTTTATACATGTCGCAGTCATCATCTGCCAAATATTGATACATTTATGTCTTAGGCCTAATGGTTTAAGCTGTTGGAAAACAACGTGACCAATTTAAACCAAACTGAAAAAGAGGCATAATCCCCATGCCATCGCATTTAATTTTTTCATAAACGATTACCATTTACCATAAATCAAAATAGACTTGGACAAAATTTAAAGTCAATAAATGGAACACTTTTGTCTGAAGATTACTTGGAACAACTCTGCCAAATTTCTACATTAATATTTCTTCAGCATAGTGGGGGATTATCGCTATAGTTCTATGCATGTATTTTCTACTAGTATAGTTTACCTATTCTATTTTGCTTTTCTTTCTGTTTTGCTTTTTGTACCTGTTGACGATGTGCATTTAAAACTGCATCTTTGCATCTGCCAATATTTGTTTCTAAATTTGTAATGCGTGCTATTGCAATACTGCGATTTCGTATATTAGTGTCCATGTGCAGAATTATAAAAATTACACACCTCGGCGTTCTATATTTCGTCATTATATTTCTATGGCTTCTCTCGGCGTTCTGACAATTCATTTAATTTTATTTTAATCACCATAACCGTCAACTGTAGCTCATCATGACAATAAATGGAACTGTTAGATTGATCACTGAAGAAGAACAGCTGTCTTGGTTTCAGGACATTGTAGATTCTAAGCATGGAGAACAGACACAGAGGATTATATATATATATATATATATATATATATATATATATATATATATATATATATATATATATATATATATATATATATATGTATATATATATATATATATATATATATATATATATATATATATATATATATATATATATATAATAAGATTTTGGGTTAGGACTTATTTATCAATTTGTCGTGGAGACTATGCACCTATTTCAGATAAGGAAATATTTAATTAAACGCGTAACGATTTTCGATACATAGCAAATATAATTGCACAGAGAGCCAAGGCTGACACACAGACTCAGTGAAACTAATTGGATTAGATCTTTTTTTAAATGAATTTTATTTTGCTTTAATTGCTTGTGGCATTTTAATGTAAATCGATGGAACATCGCAACTGATTTTGATTATATCTTTTTAAAGTACATATTTTTTAATATTCTTGATGAATTTTTTTTATGAACCACCGTTCTGACACGCTTTAGGACTGTAACACCCTTTAGGACTGTGACACCGTTAGGACTGTGACACCGTTAGGACTGTGACACCCTTTAGGACTGTGACACCGTTAGGACTGTGACACCCTTTAGGACTGTGACACCCTTTAGGACTGTGACACCGTTAGTAATGTGACACCCTTTAAGACTGAAACTGTTAGGACTGTGACACCGTTAGGAATGTGACACAGTTAGGACTGTGACACCGTTAGGACTGACACCCTTTAGGACTGTGACACCGTTAGGACTGTAACACTCTTTAAGACTGTGACACCGTTAGGACTGACACATTTCTAGTTGAAACAGTGTTTTACTTAAGGAAACTTCTTCGTGAAAATTCTGAAACGATCACATGAAACTTCCTAACCAATTAGTGATTATTAAATTTGATTTTTAATATAAATGTCTTACTGAATTTAAAACATTTTTATGCTATTTATGATTACTAAGAACCAAATTTTTTTGTTTATCTTACTTTTATTAATGTGAGCATAGAGATAAAACTATAGTTTATTTATTCTCGTAAACTCATTAAACATTATTTGCGTCAAAAATATTTTCCATGCTTTTTAAGACATAATTGGTCACATGGTTCTCTTTTGCGAAGTCATCAACATGATCTGTCCTCCAGGAATTCGATGGGCTGTTTGGTTTGATAAAGTTAAATGGAAGATTTGCAAGACTAACACAAGCATATATATATATATATATATATATATATATATATATATATATATATATATATATATATATATATATATATATATATATATATATATATATATATTCCTACGTTTCTTACCATTCTATGGGTCGAATGCCCTTGATCAATATTGTTGTCATGCTCACGGTTTGTTTCAGAAAGTACCCATCTTGCTAATATATATATATATATATATATATATATATATATATATATATATATATATATATATATATATATATATATATATATATATATATATATATATATATATTCCTGCTTATATACATGTGTATGAAAAAGCCACAATATATACAAGAGAGAGAGAATGAATGAATGAATGAATGAATGAATGAATGAATGAATGAATGAATGAATGAATGAATGAATGAATGAATGAATGAATGAATGAATGAAAAACTAACGAAATTGAGAAAGAAAAGAGAGAGTGGGTTAAAAGTCAGATAAATTTACCACTTGTAGGATTTCAAAAAGTGCAAAAGTTTTGTAAAAGTCTTTATTTTAAGTCCTCTGATAACCAATTTGCGATATCATCGTCAAGTTAAAGCTATGCCGTTACTATTACAGAATGAAGAAAAATAAAAACACGACTAAGAAACCGGAATGTATGATGGAAATACTTATGAAAGTGAATGAGCATTCATTTAATAATTCAAGAGTGATACTAATAAAAAAGGCATTCGTTTTTTCTTATTATGCAGCAAAACTTACGTTGTTGTCGAGACATAGTACGTAGTTACGTCCTCTACGGAATATAACAGATACAAATATTGTGCTTCGTTCAAACGTTCTATGGCAAATCATTTTTTTAAAAAAAATAAAACAACTACGAGGTATTTCTTCAAAGCATTTACATAATCTGTTTGCATCGATTGAAGTTTCTTTCAGTTTCAACGTAAAATTCATCTCACTGCATCCTGGTATCTGCATTTCATTTCAGAACTCTGAAATAACAAAATAAATAATTACGAAACTTGTCTTAAGACGATCGAGGTTTAGCAGAGAAGCTATTGAAACCTTTGCAATAGATTACTTGCAAAAAGCAATGAAAAGGTTGGAAACTGAGGCGTTTTAATTATGTAGATAAATAAACAAACTTCGTAAACGTCAACCAGAAATACTCTCTCTCTCTCTCTCTCTCTCTCTCTCTCTCTCTCTCTCTCTCTCTCTCTCTCTCTCTCTCTCTCTCTCTCTCTCTCTCTCTCTCTCTCTCTCTCTCTCTCTCTCTCTCTCTCTCTCTCTCTCTCTCTCTCTCTCTCTCTCTCTCTCTCTCTCTCTCTCTCTCTCTCTCTCTCTCTCTCTCTCTCTCTCTCTCTCTCTCTCTCTCTCTCTCTCTCTCTCTCTCTCTCTCTCTCTCTCTCTCTCATATACACACAAACAAACCTAAACGTCAAAAAGTAATATTACTCTAAATCGCTCTTTTTCACACATTATTAATCAGACAGCAAGTTTCACACACACACACACGAACACACACACACACACTTCTAATTCAAACAGTAGGTTTCCAAAATGTTCCATATGGTATCACGGTACCAATTGCTTTTCTATAGACCGCAATGCTAATGTTTTGCGAAATAAATATACTTTCTATCCTACCTCAGCATGCATGTCACACACTGTCACATAGAACAATGCTAGATTGTTAATTTAATAACAACGAAAATAGGTACTCCATTGCATTTAAGAGAGATAACTCTGCTGGAACTAGACAGGGGTAAGAATTATCTAGTTACACCGGACACATTTTCAGTCATGTGTACCACATTTTTAAAAAAACTTAAAAAATACAAAATGTGATCTAGATATGAATTAACATAATTTCACATGTTGCCAAGAGGCTCAACTTTTTTAAAGCCTAACAGAAAGTACAACTTTCTTACATAATGCACCAATCACAGCTAGTCTTGTTGTTTATTTCTGAATGCAATGTTCCCTACACCTTAAGCTCCGCCACCTGGGGTTGTACAATTGGTACCGTTATACCATATAAGACGCCGTTGTCCAGAAGATCTTATCTGCAGGGCATAAGGTTCAAAGTGAAAGCTTATCTGTTCATGTGTAAACCTGCAAAACTTATTTTATTTTGTAACAATTATTCTATAGATCGTTTTTAGGTGATGTCATTCTCTGCCATCATTGCGCAAGGAATTGGAGGGCACCACGCTACTACATTTTTTCCTATTAATTTTGAAGACGGCATGACAGTTCTTCGAAGATTGCTTGCTAGGAGAATAATAAGGACTTCATGTCAATGTATATTAGAAACTTTTGTGCTAATTTCTTTCCAGCATGGCTTGTTATAAGTGACACATTTGCCTGCGTTAGGAACATTTGTTTACAACTCAGGGTGAATTCGTATGCTTATAACTTTAAATACCGTCTACACTTGCTTAGAATTCGAGTCCAGTTGCATACTACATAGATCCAGATCTGCTGTCGAAAAAGGCACCAGTAGATATGGTGTTTAGGCAGATACGCGACGTCAAACCAGTGTTTATAATGTTTGCTGTTGGACTTGATCATTCTTAAATACATACAGTAGTCTTATATCCAAGAGCTTTCGAATTAAAAGCTATACTCACGTGTTAATTAACTTACCTAATTCAAAAATCTTTATCTCTCCAGAATTCAAACGATGTTGATGGTCTCTCATGTTCATCGACTGCAAACAAACATATAACAATTTTGGAAAGATAATATTCGCTGCCCGAGTTTAATCGGATTATCTGTTTTTCTATATATGATTTGATAACAGCAAACAATAAATAATTATAAATCGGAAAATAAAATTCTCTATATAGACACAGGAATAGGTGATAGAATAGATAGACAAATTCAGATTAAAAGGAAAAGCTGTGCAAAGATGTACACGTACTTAGCCCATTAAATGATATTTAAACTAACATGATAAAATGGCAAATACACATCCTTTATGGAAAAAGAAACAAGTACGAGATGAATAAAAAAATAAAAAGGACAGCCACAAGATGAATACAAAACTTCTCTCTATTTGTTTATATATATATATATATATATATATATATATATATATATATATATATATATATATATATATATAATGCTTAGTGTAGCAAGTTGGAAAACTTTTCCATGCGTCTGTGAAATATTAAAACCTTGTTTGAGGCGGGTGACATATCAAAGCACATTTTCAAGACATATATGAAAAAGGAAACAAAATTTGAATTTGTATACTATTTGGTAACGTTGGAAATACGTGACAGAATCTACTAATATATCTAAAAGACATGCCCCAAACTGTGTACTTTTCACATAGTTCAAGTTTACTCCGCCTGTTGCATTTTTAGATGCATTTTTTTAATTAGAATTCAAAGTACACAATATTCTGCCTTTTCTTCCAGATATTCAGACATTTGCTATGCCCTATAATCACATTCAGATGTATAGACATACGCTATTCCCATTAATTACCTTCAGATATATAGACATCTGCTATGCCTGTAATTGCTATCAGATATATAAACATCTGATAGAGTTTGTAATTACATTCAGAATCTGGAACGGGTAGCTAAAAAGATGAAAAATTATCAACTGCTTGAAAGTTTATATTAAATATCAGCATGTGCATGGAGAAACCCCAAAGATTTTGGGAAATCTCCGTCTCGCTCTGCGAGAGCTAAACATTTCCTTTGAAGAAAGTAAATCAACGTCTTTCTTAGGTCATTATTTGAATATAATGTAGATTTTGTTATGATCTTGGATTTTATTTACAGCTAATATCCAAACACATTTTAAAATGAAAGAACTAAAAACGCAAACCTGTATTTTTAATTTCAGAATAAAATAAAATCAACAAGTTTTAGCCTCAAAACTTCTGACTATTTTGAAGAAAAACAATTGCTTTCTTTTGAAACTTATTAAACATATCTTTCTATTTTTAATTCAGTTATTATTTATATCTAGTACTATAGAATTATAGAATTCAAGGTAGACCATGTACCAATAACAAAACGAATTGTACTAAGATTTGTATTTTATTTTCTTGATATATGACACTTAAATTCCATTGCCACCGTGCCAGTGTAAGTAGATGCAATTTGTAGCCTATTCCAATCAGGTACTTTTCAACTACATATAACTAAAACCCGTCTGCATTTCTGCTCCACGTCCTTCTATCAAAACGAAAAAAAAAACGAAGAAAAGGATAGAAATTTGTTACGATCTTAAATATTATTATCCAGATCTCAAAGAACGATGCATGAAAATAATTATTCAAACAGAACAGCGTTTTTATTTTAAGACTTACCTATAGGAGGCGACGGCGGTAGAGGTGGTGTAACAGGAGGAGGTTCTAATAATAATAATAATAATAATAATAATAATAATAATAATAATAATAATAATAATAATAATAATAATAATAATAATAATAATTTTCGAAACTAACTTATTTGGAAAATATAGCTAATCTACATATGGTCTCTTTTATGATACATTTCAAATAAGGTGTATTCGATATAAATGTTATAGTTAATTTGAAAAATGCAGATTCTCAGAGGGACTGTCCTAAGACTTGCCTAAATTTTTATTTATTAATTGAAAACAATCAAATTATAGAACGAGTCGACGCTGAATTGTAAACAACATATTCCCGGGAGAGAAGATTGATATGCTTGGAATACCCACGAATAGCGTGTGGTACTTCCTTAAATGTCACTGGTCATCTTTATTGTACAAACGTGTGATATTATTATAGTCTGAAAAAATGCATTTGTTATGTATGCACACGATCGAAATGTTTAATCAGACCTAAAATCCTCCTTTGAAGTAAATAAATTATTCGGCAATTATTGAACCTAGCCTTTTAAGTGTTTACTTTCCTCACGTATATTTCTAAATTATATATATATATATATATATATATATATATATATATATATATATATATATATATATATATATATATATATATATATGTATATACAATTTGTATAGGATGTAAAATAGAATAGGTTTTAGGATTAAAATTTGAGCAAATTTAAATAAACTAAACTATCTTGAAATTCCTTAAAATAAATTAATCCTAGTTAGTAGCGAACATACATATGAGGGGAAACACAAGCTGACGTATCTTGCTCATAGTAATTAAAATATTTATATACATTCATTTATGCTAATTAATATATGCATCTGCATAACGTCATTCTCAATTCAAATCTTCCCGTCAAATTATAAGTATTAATTTAGGAAACAATAATAATTAGATAATATGCTACAGAATACGTATATACTTTTCTAAAAGTAGCGACACCGTGCATGAGACATTGTAACAAATATAATTTAGCTTTAAAATACATCCGAAAAGAAACCTCTGACTGTCGAAGAAGATCGGAAAGATTGAAGTTGATTGTTTGTATGTATTGATATCTTCACAGAAGATCATACTAAAAAAGCCAATTCAAAATGTGGAAACCCCATCAAGTGTGTTTCTGGATTTTTAACCCAGCTTTAACAGTTTTAGTCATATCACTACAAGGTTTGCAGTGTGGAAGTTTGTAGCGTCACGTTCCTCCCAACTCCCGGTCAGAATATTCTGACACCATGCCGACCAGCTTTAATGCTAACCTCTTAAAGTTGAGCCCCAATCAAGGCAGTGCTAGTACCATCTTTTTAAGTATTTGTTATAACTCGGCCGGGAATTGAACCCGCGATCTCCAGCATTCGAGGCAGACGCTCTAACCGCTTATGTCACCCAAGCGGTGTTAACCGAATAGAGGTTGACTTAGTAGTAGATAATATGGGAGAATATACACAGTTACAGTTTTGAGCATCACCAACCCGTAAGTCTCTATTATGAAAAATTAAAGCTTAAATTTAAAAATTACTTGATCAGTTTAATATTTTTCACTCTAACTCTTTCTTACTCTAAAACGACAAAACTGAAATTTGAAAAAAGAAATCAGCTTTTGCTATCACAGTATAATATTTTTACAGAATAAATTTTCATATTTCTCAGTGACATCAATAAAATTTAAATTAGACAAAACAACAAAATCAATTTTCACTGGCACATTAAGGGTACAAGGTACTAATTTCATAAAAAATGGTAACCATTCTGGAAATGGGTGGTTATAAAACAGATTGAATATGGGTTTGACTGGTCAGGATTGGTTGATAACAAAATATCTATTTTATTAAAAAGAATCTTTTGATATCTTTTCCTAGTTGTAACTAAGAAAATATAGATACATTGTTTTATTGATGGAATTTCAGTCCTTTGGCAGTCTTTAGTTTGGAACACTCATTGTTGAAATTAACACCTGACTCTTTTGTGCGGAATTGAAAGCAGACGTTTCAAACACACCTAAGTCCAGAAAATGCCGCGGTTCATATCTCTTTCTCTACACAAAAGCTGTCATCCAAGATGCATCTATACTGATAAATATACGTTTGATCAAGAGCAGTCAGAAATTTGAATTCTTGAATTTGTAATATCATGGTGTTTGCATTGGTTACTATGGCAACTGAATCAGTACCTTGAGTATTATAGAGAGCGACAGCAATAAAGTGACTCCACATATTCAAGTGCAATTAAGTTTGCAATAATGGAATCATATGCTTCTATTTGTTGATAACAAACAAATTTAACATCTTTTGTAAACCATAGAATGATTTTCAGTGGGATATTAAACACATACGTAGACATATAGATTTTTGCCAACAAAGGGTGTGTGCATTATACAGTGTGTAGATTTGCGAGGTGAAGTGTTTTCACATTGGTTAATATCTATGCAATCACACATTCAGTTTATATAATTTACCATTCCTAGAGTAATTATGCTAAAAATATATTTTCTAGTTGTGTTTTAAATAATATGCTTCAGATATTATCACTTAGGTCTCTACGATAAGGGCGATGACCTCTCGTGACTTCATATTTTAATTTCATTTAGTTCTGAAATTTTGTATTATGTATTTTAATGGATTTAAGCCTACATAACTTTAATCTTAAATTATGTGTAATCTTGGTGAATTTAGGTTATTTCTTAAATTTAAAACTCTTTTACTGTAATAATAGGTATACACGTAGATGATCACGTTGACCTTTTACTCATTAATTAATTTACAATACACCTGAAACTGAAGAGAAGTAAACGGTGATAGTAAAAAAAATGACTCTTGATGAGAAAGTTTTTTTTCTTCTGATTTTCTTAATTAAAGCTCAGATACATAAATATTACCTGAAATTCACCATTGCTATATTGGTGAACATGCACTTGCAATATAATTTAATATTCACTGATGTAATCATTAACATGCAGAAATATTCGCATTGCTTACTTGCACATTGAACTACTATTCCTGTCTGCCAAGAAAGTCAAGGATAGATATAATATACACGGTTCTAATTGTATCCAAATATAGGAACCAGTCCTGATATCGGCGAAGATAAAATAGAGTATGTATGGGTTTGGCTAGCCAGGATTGGTTGACAATAAAAGATATATTTTAGCAAAAGGAATCTTTTGATAGGTTTATCTGGGTTGTAACTGAAAACATATAGGAACATTATTTTGTTAATGGAATTTCAGCCTGGAGTTGAATATCATGGCGTTTGCATGTTTACTGTAGAATCAGTATTAATACAGTGAGACGTATAGACTCCTAAAACAATGATCGGTGCTGCTTTGCTTTAAACCGAACGAAACAGGAGTGGTGAAGCTTTGACGCTGAATAACAAGGCAGCGAAAACATCACCAAATGCTGTTAGCCAAACATCACCAAATCCTGTCTGCGAAGCATCACCAAATGTTGTCTACCAGCATATCAGTTAAGTTTGTATTAAGACAAATGTTACTATTTGAATCTACATAGCCTTGGCGTATCCCTTACATTTATAGGTCTAAAGGTACGGTTCTTGCCATAGGTACAAAATGTTTCTATGACAATGAGAAGGAATCTAATTTATGTAGAAGTCACAACATAGTATAAATCGGACGAAATTTGCTCCACAATCAAAATCTATTTTATTTTCGAGATATGGAACGAGTAAAAAAGTGTACACAAAGCATAGGGAATGCTCACTGAATGTGACTTACATTATATTATTCTGTGTACACATAAACTCTGACACACATACGCATATATATATATATATATATATATATATATATATATATATATATATATATATATATATATATATATATATATGTGTGTGTGTGTGTGTGTGTGTGTGTGTGTGTGTGTGTGTCTGTGTGTGTAGATGCAATAAACTGACGACGAACAGTACGAAACTAGTAACTAACTAGCCTAAGCGCTTTCGACTCCTAATGAGTCTTTTTCAAAGGCAAATACAAAACATATATACGACAAACAAATAAACACAAAAACGTTGTGTTTGTAAACCTCTACATGGCTGTCTCCACATGTGTTAAAACTATAAATACAACCAGGTTGTATAGACTAGTTGCGGAAACTGAAAACGGTGTATAATTCCCTAAAAGTCTACAAGCCAAAGCGACATCTATTTTTACGTTTTGTACATTTATATAACGCAGATTATATCCCGGATATTTGATTCTATACCGGTTATTCTTATAGTAAAAATTGAAGGATAATAAGAAGATTTAGAAAATGTTAAATTCTACTTGTGCATAGTTTTCATTTTCTAGTCTTCTTGGTTTAGACTGCTTGGTTTCAGTGTTCTAAGGCGGCGTATCCAGTATGATTCCTTTTCCTTCCTGGTTTCGGAACTCCAGCTGTGGTTGTTAGCAATAGCGATAAGTATTATATCACTGAAAGTGTGGCATGGGGAGGAGAAGTGTTCTGCGACCGGGCTTCTTTACAGCTTTTTTGTCATCTAATCAGATCTATGAAGGTTTATCCTTTTGTGTAGCTTTTCAGTTTCTCCGACGTACTGAAGGCCACAGATCTTACATGTGATGAGATAAATCACATTCTCTGTTTTACACGTTTTGTTTGGACCATGTATGTTTAGTTTTTCTTTAGTCACTATGCTAGTGAATGTCTTGGTCTCTATCATATGTTAACAGGTTTTGCATCTTTTACGCCACAGGGTCCAAATTGACTAGGTTGGTTTTGACTAGCGATTGGCGTTAGTTTTGCCCTGACTAGGATGTCCTTTAGGTTTTTTGGTCTCCGGTAAGCTACTACAGGTTTGTTCGGAAGTATTAGGTTCCTAATACTTCCTAATAAGCAAATGAGAGCGTTATCAACCTTAGCAAAGGAAAATAAATGTATATTTTCATATGTTGTGGAATAGTTGAAAATAGTCCATAAAACACAGCCAAAATGAGCAGCAGGGGGGGGGGCTGAACAGACCAAATTAGATCGGTCCGCCAACCCGTCCACCCAAAAGAGGCAGCCAGGAAGCTGCCTTTCCTCAATCCAAGACTAAAAAAAATCTGTCAAGTCAGTCTATGACATATGGACCATGTCAAAAATGTAAATTTTGGGGGGTAGAGAAGCTGAACCGACCAAATTAGATCGGTCCACCAACCCTCCTATGTATAATGGTAATCCCTAGAGATTTATTACCGCAATCTAAAAGTAAAAAAAAAAAGACTGTCGGAGGGCTGGTTCCAGTTGGGCTGCCCACCCCGGCTAGGTAGATTTATCAGCCAAAAATTTTACAATTAATAAATACAATAGTTTTATAATATGGAAATTGGAGAAGCATTATCGAAGAGAGTTGCCCGAGAAAAGCTAGAAACGCTTAATAAATTTTTACTGTTCATAATCGCCTGAAGGAAAAACTACAGGAGCGCCCGAGAAAAGCTAGAAACGCTTAATAAATTTTTACTGTTCATAATCGCCTGAAGGAAAAACTACAGGAGCGCCAACAGATGAAAACTGATCTATTTACGGGACAACAGCAAACGTTTGAACCTATTACTACGGGTATGAAAACTATGTTGTATGGCGATAGCGACGATAAGTTTCGGCCGGCGGATGAAAAGCCTATAGCAGATTTACTCAAAGAAATATCCGAAAATGTTAAACCCGCTGAAAAAGACCTTCAACAAATCGCCGGATCATCTAAGGTAGGTGTTAATTTTATGGATAAATTGACGGAAGAGGGTAAAGCAGAAATTATGGGATTTCTGTTAATGAAGCCTTTTGAATATGAAGAATTTGGAAAAATTGTTTTTAATAGTTATAATGGAAGAAAAAATCTTTTAAAAGATGAGCATAAGAATGATAAAATAAGTAGTACTCAATGGACTGATTGGGTTTATAAAATAAATCAAAATATTACTGGTAAATTAAATAAATCAAGTGATAATTATAAAAATTTTATGGAGGGTATGGAAGAAAGGGAGTTTGAAATAAAAGCCAAAATATTGGTTGAACAAGATATACAAAGAAAAAAAGAAATAGGGGAAAGGGAAAGGGAAAGGGAAAACGACAACCGGATCCAGAATTTTTAGGAACAGGAATAGCGCCGATACATGGACCAACCACCTACCATGATTCGCAGATATGTCCAAATAGCATCGTCAAAGATGTTTCCCGATTAGAAGTTCTTACAGGAGGAAGACTCGCTGAAAACAATTCCATTGAAGTTATTAATGAGTCGGCTGATATCGCCCAAAGATTATTTCAGAACGGTATAATTGATCTTCATACGTATAGAGAATTTATTGATGACCTAATGGAAAATAGCCGATATTTGGGATATTATAGTGACTGAAATTCTTTGAGTTTCCGCAATTAGAAATCTAAGGATTTTACAATAGAGAATGATAATCCATTACAATCATGTTAAGCCTACTCAAGTATTTGTAGTAAAATCGCGGTTGCCAGTTTATAAAACATTTTATGGTGAAGGCATTCGGAGATACTATCTTAGGTTTTTTTTACAAGAATGGCGCCAAAAGTTTCCCCTTTTGCTAAACAAGTTGGAATGAAAGCTATTAGTGTAATCGGCGATAAATCCTTAGGAGCCGTCGGAGATTTAGCCGGCAAGGCATTTTCTTTCGTAAAGGATAAAGCATCGTCGTTGGTGAGGACATTATTTGGGAAAAAACAAAAAATTCAACCGCTACCTTCAACAGAAAATATGCCCGCAAGGCTAAGCAAGGCTATAAATAATGCTGCACAAGAAAAAATCGAATAATTGATAATGAACTCGCCAGAATCACTAGCGATTCCAATGAAAAATGTTAATCTCGCAAATTTTATATCCGGAAGTGGACTTCGAATGAAGCGGCGATAATAAAAAATACTTGAAAACACTAGTGTTTCTAAATTGAAAATAAAAATGATTAAGTATAAAAATGTCATTTAAGAGAATAATCGATACTGCATTTGATATGGACGCACCCGTACCTAAGGATGATTCGGTGGGAAATTATCAATATTTTGCTTATAAGACAATTGACCCAAATGCCACTGGGAGAATTGATCTACAAGTTCAAGACAAAAGTAAATATTTCTTGCCGTGTGAGGCATATATTGAAGTTGAAGGAGAAATTTTAATGAAAAGACTTGGGCTGGGGGGGGGCTGCGGTACTTTATCCAGCTGAGACTAAAGTTGTATTTGCTAATAATGGAATTATGGCGCTATTTGAGGGTGCAAAATATATGATTGATGGAAATGATATTGAATCGGTAAATAACGGTATCGATATTGCGACGACAATAATTGGACTCGCTAGATATTCCGATGATTATACAAGATCGGCTGGACCAACTATGATGTTTGCTAAAGATACTTCTGATAGCTTTGAAACAAATCAGTATATTATAAGACGACCTCAAAATCATGCAAGGGATAATAATGCTGACGTAGAACCTGTTGTTATAGGTTCTAATCCTGATTATAATATAGGATGTGCAATTCGAAATGGAATGTTGAAGGGTGAAAGAAGAAAATTTTCATGCGCTATTCCACTTCATCATATATTTGGATTTTGTAGAAATGTCAGAAAAGTTATTTACGGTGTTAAACATACAGTTGTGCTTCAACGAAGAAGTGATGATAATAGTGCTCTTTGGAGAATCCCCGCTAACGCCGCCGCAGACCATATAACCGATGATGACGGCAAAGTTGTTTTATCTAAATTGACTCTATGGATATCAATATTAACGCCACCCCTTGCCGTTAATCAAAGATTACTTACTTAAATGGAGACCGACGCAAGTAGTTTGATAAGCTGGCTAAATACTTCGACAGATACTTTTGAAGGTAATCAGACTGAATTTACATGGAATCTAGCTGAAAAAAGGGGGATTTCAGCACGTAGACATATATTTATCACGTTACAAAGGAAAGATCGAACGCACGGCGCCGGTCAACAAACTCAGTCGCATATGATATTTGACAGGTTAAACGTAACCGAAGTTTCACTAAGAATAAACGGACAGCAGGAGCCCGCCGAACCTATAAAGTTGAGATCTAACGCAGATGAAAATAGTGTTGCTAGGGTGTATCATCGATTATGGTCTTTTATGGGACGTGATCAAAATGTTGATACCGGTCTACAAATATCTCAGGCTGATTTTCAGACATTATATCCTATTTATTACTTTTCGTTGGAGCATCTAGATTTGACAAAAGAATCCGTTCTCGACATAACCTTTAGTGCAGTAGTAGGACAAGTTCCCGGCAGTGGATATAGAGTATTTGCGGTTTTTCTTAGTGATAAGTCTATGTTGATCGAGGGAGTTGGAGGACAGATGAGATTAATTGATGCACCCGTGGAAAATATGTAAAATTTTCGCAATGAGCTCAATTGAAAATATAATATATCTACAATAAAGATGACATATAGTACTGTTAATGTTCAGTTGACCGATGGTCAAATCAAGAAATTAAGATCAAAATCCGCTAAAGAATGTGGAACTTCAATAACATTAAAGCCGGCTCAAATGTCCGGCGGGTCGCATAAATTATCGCTGACGTCTACTCAAATAAAACATTTCAACGATGCAGTAGTTAGTGGTCGGGGGGTTCAGCTTAATTTTTCAAAAGCCGCCGTCAATAATATGATTAAAACCGGTGGAATATTTCCTCTTTTAGCCGCTATTCCTGGAATTATTGCAGCCGCTGCTCCTGCAGTCGCCAAAGCCGCAGCACTCGCAGATGTCGCTAACGCCGCTGGATTAGCTTTAAAGAAAGCTACCGGAAATGGGTATAGAAAAAAAGGTGGAATTTTTCCCCTTGGTCTTACTCTTCCGGCGCTAATGGCTGCAACTATTCCTGCAATTGCTAAGGCTGGTGTAATGTCAGGACTTAAACGATCTACTGGACAGGGATATAAAAAAGGGAAGAGGATTTTATCTACCGGGAACCCCCCACTCATTTTACAGAGGAAGAGGAGAAGCCGTATAAATATTCAGCCGATGTCCAATTTTGACCTCATCGAAGCAGTAAAAAAATTATCTATAAATAATTTCAGAGGAGTTTTTATGAGAGATAAATTACCCTCAGCACCGTTGAAAAACGCTGGCGTTTACAAAGAAACTGGAATTATTAATCTTGACAATAGTACAGGACCTGGTACACATTGGGTCGCATACGCAATTGATCCGCGTAGTATTATTTATTTTGACTCATATGGATTAGCCCCACCGAAGGAATTTATGCGATATATATCTAAGGTGAAAAATCCTAACGGATTTTTAACACCTCTCTTTTATTCTACTTTACCGACTCAGCGATTGACTGATCCGCCAATATGTGGCCGAGAAGTATTAAACGTTCTTTCAGAAATATCTAAAAATCCAAATAAATCTCCGCATATAGTCGTTCATGAATATACCAGTGGTAAAAATGCTAGCATTTCCATCGTTAACGATTCCAAAAATTAACATTTAGAAACCCATAAAATTTTATTATAATGGTTGATATTTGGGGACGATCGTTAAGAAAAAAGATACAAAAACCACCGTTGAGATCAAAGAGATAACTAAAGTAGTTAAAGATTAAATAGCCGGAACATTATATCTAGCAAATGTGGACCCGGTTGAAATAGTTGTATTTGAAACTGATCATGGTAAATTAAAAAATAGCAACGTCACCTTAGATGATTTATTAATGAAAAATCCTGCCGCTGCTGATAATTCCATAGCAGTATTTAAGCAGGGAAAATTATCTCCGGGTGTTCTTATGTCAAGAATCAATGAAAAATTAAAAGAATTTGATGAACTTTTTAATAGTTTATTTGACAATCCTAGACAAGAAATTAATATGCCGCTGGCACGTGTTAAAATCGCAGTTGATAACATGGCATTGCTTAGAACTGAATATGATGTTCATGTGACTCAATATAGGACATTACAAAGAAATTTCAATATGACCGATAATACTATTGAAAAGTTTTTTGATCAAAAAAAATGTCAGTCCTGATGATATTAAAACAACTTTACCTAATATCATTGAAAATCAACAGAAAGCCGCTGATGATATAACCGCTATTAGAAAATCCATCGATGATAATCTGGCAAATATTAATAAAATAAAAATTAATTCTGACGCAAATCAGATTCAGCAAATTACTCATGTCGTGGATAAAGGTACATATGACTGGGTGGCAGAAAATCTTCGAGGACCATTCATTAATAATAACCCCCAAGCTCCACAGGGTTTTTATCGATTTTCAATAGTATCTTCTGAACCTTTTATTATAACATGTAGACATAATCTAAATATAATAGGTAAAGGTATTAATAGATTAATATTTTATTCAACTCCCGCTGTAAATTTAGAACTTTCTCCCGTTGACAACGGTGGAACTAGAGTTAGAATTCGATGGATATTAGAATATTTAGGACCTGAGTAAAACTATTTAGAAATCTAAAGGATTTAAAAATGTAAAACTATTTAGAAATCTAAAGGATTTCACAATAAAATATGAATAAATCCACTGAACATCTTATTGCGAGCAATTTCAGATACGATACCGTCAAAGAATATTCGGCTAAACTTAAAACGCTCACCGATGAATACCAAATAAAAATAAAAAAAATATCGCCGAAGAATTACCGCCATTGACGTTACAGTTTATTCAGTTTCGGGACTTCTCGCCGAGCTGGTATTATATTATCGTCGGTGACTATTATAGCGCCAATTGACGTGCCTATCGCGATATCTGCAATATCTACCGTCGTTAGAATTTCCACGGCAATTACTAAGAAATTATCGTCATGCGCACAGGCTAAATTGACCGATTATTTGACTAAATATACTATCGCGGGGAGTGCTTATTCGCGTATCTCATCGATGATTTCGACATCCCAGGACGACTCTGTCATCACCGCTGATGAATTTTCCATGATAACTGAACTATATAATTCCACTATGACCAAAATTGCTAGCAATTTCCAAATTACTAACAATCTTGGAAATTCAGAGAATTTCACTGCCAGCAAATTTCAAATTTAAAATCTAAAGAATTGAAAATGTAAAACATTTTACAATAATGTCAGAGATTCAGATACTCCAGCAGATATCATATAATATATCTCCGAGGCAAACTAGTATGATTTCAATATCGTCAAAAACGCCCGAATTTGTCGCTAGATTTCCATCACCAATTCCCGTCTATGAGATTGCGCTAGCTAAATTAAGACTATACAATAGTTGGCCTAATATCAGAAATAAACGATTTGAAAATCAGCCGCCTAATAATTCTCTAGTATTTTCATATAAGAATAAACCCGATGGTAATCCGGATTGGATTGTCGTCGGTATACCAACGGGTTCTTATCAAATTGAGGCAATTGCCGATGAGTTTAACCGTAATATAAAATCGATTACTGGTTCTACTGAAGAAAAACCAAAAATAAAAATAACCCCCCATGAACCCACGCTGTCAACGATAATTGAAATCGCAGAGGGATATTCCATCGATATATATAACAGCTCAATAAGAACAGTATTAGGATGGCCCGAAAATCCACCTGACGCTAGAGTTTCCACATCCGAGCATATAAAATCTGATTACCTCACAGATAAAATCGGACCAGAAAATCCATCAAAGGGATATAAAAACCTCTTGGATATAAACTTTACAAAGAGATATTGATATAAGGATGAAGATGGTAATGATAGGTGGGCTATTCTATTTTTTAATGATTATATCCCAAAGGAAGGTGAAATTCTGGAAACGCATGAAACAGAACTAATATTCGGAGATATTGAGTTTATGATTTTCAATAGAATGAATAATGATTTCAAATTGTTATTACCGTCGTTAAATCCGGCCTTCTTACACAAGCTGAGTTTATTAGTGTAGTCTCTGCGGGTAATAAAATCATCGATGACATGGAAATATTTAACTCGAGGATTACTAACCTCTTCACTGATGAAAATTCCCCGATTTCAAGAATCAATATCGCCCAAATTTATAAGGAAAATATTAAAGATGATCCAACGTTTAAACTACCAGGATATAACGTACCCGAACTAAAGAATGATCTCAGCGCAGCAATCGAAGAAGGATTTAGTAGAATTCATCAATCATGGAAAGATAGCCAGCCGAAGCCAATTATCCTCACTCATAATAATTCTCCAAACGGTGACGGTAGACACCGATCTCCTAACAACGTAAATATATCAAATGTTATTGCCGTAAATCTCACGTGTAATACCGTCCATGGAAGTTATCAGATCAATATGGAACAATCAGACAGAGCTCATCCAGCCGATCTACTTTATTCCACGGCAGTATCAGCTCCTCCAGGATTTTTAATCATCGATGACCCGGTCAATCCGGTATATATGAGATGTCAGATGTCATAGCGACTTAATCAGCGAGCTTAAATTTCGACTTACCGACCAAGACGGCCGTTTAATTGACCTACGCGGCGAGACTTTTACGATTAGCCTGTTTGTGAGATCTTTGTCGTTGATAATTTTTTGAATTTTCAATATTTTTACTCTGAAAAATCCATCGAAAATATCGTCGGGAAATTATGACAAATAATTATCAACGAATATCATGGTAAATAAATATGAACAAATCTAATAGTTAAAAATAATACCCTTGGAAATATAAATATTTCTTGGAAATATAAATATTTCTTGGAAATATAAATATTTCTCGGGAATATATAAAATCATTGTATTTTTTGACACTATTGTAATTATAAAAATTTTTAATATTTTTTTTTTACTCTAAAAAATCAATCGAAAATATCGTCGGGAAATTATGACAAATAATTATCAACGAATACTATGGTAAATAAATATGAACAAATCTAATAATTTTCTGAATGTGTAAAATCACTGTATTTTTTTAGCACTATCGTAATTATAGCGAAATTTTAAACATTTCTCCGCTAATCTCATTCATTGTTATCATTCATCGTACCCGACGGTAATTATTTATCAACATTACTCATCACCGTATCTTACTATAATTATTTTTAAGAAAAAAAAATATATTCGTCGATGATATATATTTTAAACATGCCAAACAAAGCCCGATATTTATCAAGCGAACAACAGACCCAAATTATTAAACTCCGTGGACAGTATAAACCATCATTAATAGCCAAAGAATATAAAATAGGACTAACCCGGCTATATAAAATATGGACTGACGCATCCGCTAATCTAAAATTTCCAGGGGGTCTGACAGGTACTCAGGCGGGTCAAAATTTAACAAAAAAATAAATACCATCAACGAAGAGATTAAAAAAGAACGTGAAATGTATAGCGCGCTAAAAGTCGAATACGATAAAATAAATAATGCCATCATCGCTGATAAAAAATAGAGAGTAAGTAGAAGCGGTTAAATATATTAACTAATACCATACAGGAGAAAGTCCGTCTTGAATCTCAATACCAGGAGAAACTAGATAACACACTAAATTATGAAAAGGAAATTAGCGAGCTCGATGATAAAAAAAGTTGAATGAATCCGTGATAAATGATCTAAAATCTAAAATAGCTGAACAGGAAAGAGAAATTCGAACATTAAAAGTAAAAGAAAAGTCAAAGAAATCTGTCGAACAAATACTTAGTGAGGCATTATTGGAAAACGATAGCGTTAAGAATTGTTAACAATTTTAGTTTCAGTTCCAAGGATATCATCTATGACGCCATCATCGTCAGACATTTCCGCCATGAGTTTTTCCATCTCATCGGAAACAAGTTTTGCGGATTTCTCAGCCTCAAATATATCCTTGATGGCATCTTAGATCTTTTTAATAAAACGACAAACTGGCACAAATAATTTTAGTTTATCTTGATTCTTTGTTAACACCATAGTACGAGCATCGATAAGTAACTTTATTATTCTATATTCATTTTGATAGGATTGTCTTCCGCGGTCTCTCATGTCGACTACAACCTTGTATTCATCGGCGACCCATTTGGAAGTGAGAATATTATTTTTAGGTACATATTGAGAAATTTTATCAATTTCGTTGCATAGCTGAGCAATGTTTTCGTCGTTCATATATAATATATGGAAAAAATTTTTTATCTCTAATAAATATGTATGAAAAAAATAATTATAAAATAAAAAAATAATAAAATTGTTAGCATTTCTGAGAGTGCTAGCACGGAAAACCACTGGTGGTTTCACTGATATACAAAGGAAACCCAACATTTTAGCCGTTTTGAGTATGCTGAGTTGGTAACACCATCGGCGACATATATTATAGCTCGGTTATTAATACCGTAATATTTTCCGGCCGAACGTGTAGAAGGAAAGTTTCCGAGTCTTCTAAAGTTTTTCCATCTGCGACTCCTATTACCTGTCGGCGAATTTGTGATTTAATTTTTGGTGCGCTGTTATAACAATTTTCTCTTGGAGTGACCAAACGGAGATTTTCTAGTCTGTTATCTAGTGGATTTCGGTTAATATGATCAATATACAAACCCGGTGGGATTAATCCATTGAAACATTCCCAAATAAATCTACTAGAATAACAATTTTTATTTATTCCATTAACTATAATATTAATTCTCATATACCCCATGTTACTTTTTGGCCAATATTTTTTTTTATTTACTCGATGTCGGACAATACCATCCTGTGAACCCTCGTAATTAAGATAAATTGGATGTGTAACAAATGTTTGTTCCATATATATTATATGGAAATTATTTAACATCTAATTTAGTTTTATAATTTCATGTGATAAAATCATCTTCAGTAAACGTTATTCCATGTCGGTCTTTATAATATCGAACAAATGTGCGAAATCGCTTTCCTTCGCAGTCAGCGCATAGTCGGGTTTTTCCTTTGATCGCCATTTTGCATCGTATGCATAATACTTTTCCAGGGAATCCGTTTTTAATCTGCTGATTATGAGTTGCACAATATTCTCCAACGCATTTTTTATTACATAGTCCACGATCATTTTTCCAAAGCCACTTGCATTTATTTGACATCCTATATATATATAATTATTTTAATTTTTAATTGAATATATTTATTATATATATATATATATATATATATATATATATATATATATATATATATATATAGATATAGAGATATATATATATATATATATTAATGCAATATAAGTATGATGCAACTCAATCAAAGTGGGTTAAAAATCCTCAGAATTTGACAATAGAACCTGGAATTGCAAGCAATTCTACTAATGAATATTATATACAAAAGATGCAATCATCTTCAAAAATGAAAAAAATTCTTATCAAAAATAGATGTTATAGAACCCGCGAGAACGAGGCGGACATTTGATCTAGATGGCCCGATAAACCCGCGTAAACATAGATCGCAAATTAAAAATGGAATAGAGGAAGCTAAAAAAATATATAGGGAAAATAAAGCCACGTACGTGTTTTCAACGTATCAAACGCAACTTGATAATAATATGATGACAATAGAAAGAGCATCTGCGTTATTGTCCCGGATTGATTTTGGGACACGGGATTCACCAAAAAGATATACAATGGATTCCTCGTATTTGACATTTTATAAAGTTCCGACTGAGCGACAACGCATACGGCGCCAACAGGATGAAATATTAGCTCTGTTATTTGACATTGAACCGGTGGAGATTAGCGCGGAAAATTCAGCTGATAAATCCTGGAGAATATCCCATCATCGGCGTAGGATCACAGATGGTAAGAGAAAGTTATTTATATTAGATCGAAATACAAAGTCGGGAGCGCTTGTTGGAATTGATGAACAATACTACAATGTAGCGTATCCGTATAACGTCATAATATATGGTATATTTTTAGTGTCGACGCCAGATGAAAATGAAGTTGGTGGAATGCGTCTATCAACTACGCTAAACTGCGTGGCGGAACAGGTTATAAAACATTTTGAGAATTCCAAGCGAGGAAGTGGACTTACTGATAGAAGAATTCAGATTATTAATACATGGAATGATCGCATTAAAAAAGAAAATGCCGGAGCGACCAAAAAGGATATAATTGAGCTGGAAAAGAAGTTAAAAATTCCTATTATCGTTAAAATGTTGCCGGATAGAGAATTTTATAATTCCGGTTGCTATCGGTCTAAGGGAGCGCCTATTGAAATTCTCGACCAAAATTTTCACGCGTGGGGAATAAATGATGGCGATTTTCCCGAGAAAAAAAAACTGTCAGGTATTACACCGGCAATATGTTTAACTGGATTAAATCGAATATGCAAGATATCCCAGTTAACGTTTGGTTATTCAGCGGTGATGATGGTGATTATAATCAATTTGTTACATCTGACGGAATAATTTATCGAGATGAATATTTACAGAAAAAATGGAAGAATTCGCTAGGCGGTTTATCGCCGATGATCTTGCCGTCGAAAAATTGACTCAAATAAGCTTCTCGGTGGAGTCAGTCGCGTATCAGATAACTAAAGAAAGAAATTCCTGGAGACCGACTAAAAAAAAATTCATTAACGACGTCCGTAACAGTTGTATCGAATTTTCACATGGAGGATTATGGAATACTAAGTATACTCTTTGGGAAGGCGACAGTTTTTTTGAAAAAAATAGAATAATAAGATCCGTTGATATGATCGCATGTTTTCCACGAAGTTTTCTTGGCGGCGGCGAATGTAATAAATACTTTTCTCGATTTGGTATTCCGAGCCACAATATGATAAGGAGATCTGTCAATGGACCACTACCTGATTATGATCTGACCAGATTCGCTAAGGTAACGCGATTTAAAATCGCCGACGGACTACATCCAGTAAGTTGTTTATGGCTAGGGCAGCATTTGAGTTAAAGAAATGGGCTCCAACTGCATTATTAAGATGGGGGCTTGATACTGGGATAATAACTGATCTAATAGTATCTGAAATAATATTTGGTGAAAAACAAACTAATATCTGGCTACCGACTCCGGATAAAGATAAATACTGGGATATAGAATTTCTTCGCGATTCCATAAACAACGAAAGTAAAAGAATTAATCGAATTATAATCGAAAAATTTACGCAGGGAGAATATAGTAATGATGATATCCGGCGACGCAAAACAGCTAAATTAATATTAGATCCAGGTGAATTAAAATTTGTCATCGACGATGCGGTATCAAAGGGTATATTTTTTCGACCAACTGTGGCTAAATTATCATCTGGAGAAGATTTTGGCACTATTGTAGAATACGTTGGTGAAAAAATGCCGCAGTATTTGGAGAAACGATCATATATGCTCGCATATGTAACAATAAATCTACTTACCATGGTCAACAGATTTCCTAAAATCGCAGTTAGAGTTGCAACTGACTCATTTTATTACAAAAAAAAAAATATCAACGCGTCATCGACGAATATCTCGGAGATGGTAACACATGGGGAACCTGGCGGATTAAAGATGAAGAACTTCATAATTACAACGAATCAAAGGACGTCGAAGATAAACCAGAATATCATGGTGGAAATGCTAGCATTGAAAATTCAGAGAATTTTACCGTCGAGGAATATTCAACTGCTCCAAGTATTCATGATCCTATAGGTTTACATAGAATTATATATCTGAATGGACCTGGTGGATGTGGTAAAACAACGCGAGTTATAGAACATTTTACAAATGAGTTAATCGCGTTAGCTCCAACTCATCGACTTGTCAGAGATTTTAAAAAAGGGAGTAAACTCGAATACTTATCATAACTTTTTTAGATATAGTGGTGGCGAGTGGTCACCTGAAAGGATGGGAACTAAAAAAAATCCCTCGGTGATAATGTTTGATGAAGCTTGTCTTATGCCTATGTCGATCATAAAAATGTTTCTCGACTGGCTAAAGAAACAAAATGTTGTAGTTATATTCTGCGGCGACCATGGTCAACCACCGCCATTTGGGGGAATATCTCCGCATTGTTGGCTAAAATTGCAATTCGATTATTACGAGGAAATGGACATAGATCGTCGATCACTCGATGAAGAATTAACTAAATTAAAGACGTCAATAAGATCCACGAGTAGTGGGAATCAGGCCGCTGTATTTTGCAGAACAATACTTGGTAATACATTTGATGAATTTTTAGATCGATGGAAACCGTCAGATCTGGTGGTAGCTAGTAGAAAGAGCATCAGAGATAGTATAATTAAGGAATTATTTGAGATTCATAAAAACAAATTTCCTAATGAACTTGTACCGCTACAGTACCGCCCAAAAGATACACGATTGCAAAATATTTTCGTTGATATACCTGGTGATGTTTCTGGGGAGCAAAAAAAATAGTTTTGAATGACATCGTCCAGGTCAAACTGTCAGACGTCGAAGGTGCATTAAATATGAAAAATTCACCATGGCGGCTAGGATATGCGGCGACTATACATTCGACTCAAGGACTAACTATCACGGATACAATTATGTGGATCATCGACGATTTCATTGAATGAGTTCGTCGAATAAATCAACTTAGACGGGTAGAATATACTACTTTATATACTTTATATACTACTTTAAATTTTTCGGAGAAAATTGAATATCGTCGGGAATAACTAACAGCTGTTCATAGGTAAAATTTCGTTGCGGAGCATTAAAATCTAATGTATAATACGTTGGTCTATATATCGAGGAATGAATTCCATATATTTTATGCGTCGAAGTACTCCATATTGGATCAGTAGATCGTCTAACACCACCTTCCAATTCACCTGGCTCATATAAATATCTTACTGTAGACTCCCATGGAATCCTTTTTTCCGGAGATTCTGCAATATTTTTTGGTTTTCTTTTTTTTTGACGCCTGATATTCATCATTGATAGTTTTTACCACAGCCGGAAGTCGTTTAACCCACTCTGTCGACCGATCCTTCTGAATAAATTCTTTCGCGTATTGATAACCAAATAATTTGTCAGCAAGGGTCTGATTAAATCGCTCAACAATAGCTTGATCACGATGAATTGCCGTATGTCCACGCCGGATAGTAACATTTTTTTTGTCATCATCGAGGTAACTTCACCACGAAATTCACTACCCGGATCAACTTGAAGTAAAGTTGGCCATGTGAGTGGACCACGTCTATATATTTTTTCAAATGCACGGGCAACTTCTGCAGATTTTTTGTGGAGAGCGGTTCAGCGTCCTTATATCGGGTAGCTATATCAACTACGGTTAACGCATATTTATAGCCATTGTCATGCGGTAGATATAAAATATCGGCCTGATGAACTTCATTTGGAGTATAAACATCAAATGATCCGTATTTTATAGACTTTGGTCGCAGTAAGTAAATCTGCCATATCGCCTGCTTCGATAGCCACTCTTTGGCGGTATCATACGGAACTCTAGCCGCGGTAGCTAATTTATCTATGGCTGATTTTCCTCTCCAACATCCCTGCGAATTAATAATTTTTTTTCATCCGTTGAAATGCTCGCATTTCTACTGCCATTATTATACACTCGCACCAACTAACAATTTACCTTTCATCGCAGATTTAATAATAAATGCGGCAGCTTTCTCTCTCCATTTTTTATTAGGTACAGTATTTAGCGCATGAATCAGATTAACATCAGCGAGATGTCTTTGCTGCACATTATTACTTTTGTAAGCAATATCATGTATGCGACAAACTTCGTCAATAGCGTTAACAGGAAATTCACCCGGACTAGGTTGATCATTTTCGTTGAGCCTAATATCTAACCTGGTACCTGACCCACAGTAGCTATATTCGGGGAGATGTTTTTTCGCCGGGATATTTAGCCCAAGGGAACCTGGAAACCTTGCGAGCTTTCCGGCAATATCTCCTCCGGCTTTTTTTTTATAAATCTAAATTTTTTGTTCCGCACGTCGCGCATATCCCCGATGCGGCAAGTCTATTATTTTTAGTTACAATCGTTATTAAATCATTAGTACCTGTACGTGTCTTACATTTAACACAATATAAATCCATGATATTATTATGATATAATCAAATGGAAGTTCTTGACTTTTCAGCAAAAAAAGAAAAGCCGCCGATTAAACATCATCCAATGCTCCCAAATTCAATCCGGGGTATTATTATAGGGCCATCCAATTCGGGTAAAACACAACTTTTACTTACGCTGATAATGAAATATACAAATTGGGATAAATTATATCTGATAGCGCCTAGCGCCGATGATCAAGATTGTTATCAGGTCTTGAAAGATTTTAATAAAACAGCCGCGGAAAACTTAGGATTTGATCCAGTTCAGTTTATATACGATATAACCGAATCGCCCGACATAGATGATCTCGATGGATCTTTAAAAAATATGATAGTTTTCGACGACGTAATGCTAGATAATCAAAAAAGTCCAGCTTTGCTATTTTCTCGCGGTCGGCATAAAAATGCGGATTTATTTTATTTAACTCAGCGATACACCCAAATCCCTAAAGTAATTCGTGACAATTGCAATTTCCTATGCGCGTTTAATGGTATTGATATACATACGTTACGAAATATTTGGCAAACTTGGTGCTCAGATATGGACTTCAATAAATTTAAAAATTTCTTTGGTCATGCTCAGCAAACTCCACATGGGTTTATTACAATAAATTTAAACGACCCTCGAACAAAATATCGCGTCGGGTTAGATAAAATTTTCGGCTGATAAATCTACCTCGCCGGGGCAGGGCAGCCCAACCGGAACCAGCCCCCCGACAGTCTTTTTTTTTACTTTTAGATTGCGGTAATAAATCTCTAGGGATTACCATTATACATAGGAGGGTTGGTGGGCCGATCTAATTTGGTCGGTTCAGCTTCTCTATCCACCCCCAAAAAAATTACATTTTTGACATGGTCCACCCTGAAATTTACATTTTTTGACATGGTTCATATGTCATAGACTGACTTGACAGATTTTTTTTTAGTCTTGGATTGAGGAAAGGCAGCTTCCTGGCTGACTCTTTTGGGTGGAGGGGTTGGCGGACCGATCTAATTTGGTCTGTTCAGCCCCTCTGCTGCTAAATGCAACCAGTTTAGATGATAGTGTAAATTATTTCATAAATGTAAATTAAAGATAGATGACATTTCGAAATTAAAAAATATACATGTAACAGCATATTAAACTCTTTAATATATATATATATATATATATATATATATATATATATATATATATATATATATATATATATATATATATATATATATATATATACTGTGTGTGCAGGCAAGGCTCAGGATCAGGGTACGAATCTCCGTAAAGTACGAATTAAAAATTCTCAAACCTGGATGATAGTATTATTTTTATTAAATATTAATTTTTGCCTATCATTATCATCAAGTATTCTTCTATATATTCCAGAGAGGACATTCTCCATTCTGGTGTATATTTATAGTTCTCTGTCTCTGTCTCTGTCACTCTCTCTCTCTCTCTCTCTCTCTCTCTCTCTCTCTCTCTCTCTCTCTCTCTCTCTCTCTCTCTCTCTCTCTCTCTCTCTCTCTCTCTCTCTCTCTCTCTTAGTTTCCGCAACTAGTCTATACAAGCTGGTTGTATTTATAGTTTTAGCACAGGTGAAGACAGCTATAAAGAGGTTTACAAACACAACGTTTTTGTGTTTATTTGTTTGTCGTATATATATGTTTTGTATTTGCCTTTGAAAAAGACTCATTAAGAGTTGAAAGCGCTTAGGCTAGTTAGTTACTAGTTTCGTAATGTTCGTCGTCAGTTTATTGCATCTCTCTCTCTCTCTCTCTCTCTCTCTCTCTCTCTCTCTCTCTCTCTCTCTCTCTCTCTATATATATATATATATATATATATATATATATATATATATATATATATATATATATATATATGTATGTATGTATGTATATGTATATTCATTCCAACAAATCAAATTTTAATTATTAGAATTAATAGCGTTTTAATTTTAAAGTACTTACCAACAGGCGGTGACGGATGTGACGGAGGTATTGATGGTATAACAGGAGGAGGTTCTAATAATAATAATAATAATAATAATAATAATAATAATAATAATAATAATAATAATAATAATAATAATAATAATAACAGTAATAATAATATAGTGTTATTCTCTGTAGCTATCATATTTGGTAAGTAATGATTATTTTCTATATGGTCTCCCGCATATTGCGTTTCAAGCACAAGTTTTATTTAATTTGCATACTACGGGTACATTTGTACGATTAAGTTTGGAGGTTTAATTTCTTCTGCCCTACCGAGATATATAGGCGTTATGATATTAGTTATGTGTCAACAATTTCAATTTTATGTCCAAATTGTGTCAAGTCTTATTAAGCCGGTAAATATTTCTTATTTTATTGTTACCTTATGTTGGTCACAATAATCATACTCAATAAAATATTACTTCGTTTTTAAAATTTAAGTTATGTCATAAAAATGTGTGTGTGTGTGCGTATGTGTGTGTGTGTGTGTGTGTAAAAGTGTACCGCGCCAGTAATTTTACTACAACTTTCAGTGTTCTCGTGTAGGGATAAGAGATTGTGATCTACTCAAGAGCTCTCATATTTCTTACTAATTTAATTCATATTTCTTACTAATTGAATTCATCATTCTTAATAATTGAACTCATATTTTTTACTAATTGAATTCATATTTCTTACTAATTGAATTCATATTTCTTACTACTTGAATTCATATTTCTCACTATTGAATTCATATTTCTTTCTATTTGAGTTCATATTTCTTACTAAATGAATTCATATTTCTTACTAATTGAATTCATATTTCTTGCTAATTGAATTCATATCTCTCACTATTGAATTCATATTTCTTACTACTTGAATTCATATTTCTCACTATTGAATTCATATTTCTTTCTATTTGAGTTCATATTTCTTACTAAATGAATTCATATTTCTTACTAATTGAATTCATATTTCTTGCTAATTGAATTCATATCTCTCACTATTGAATTCATATTTCTTACTATTGAATTCATATTTCTTACTATTTGAGTTCGTATTTCTTGCTAAATGAATTCATATTTCTTACTAATTGAATTCATCTTTCTTGCTAATTGAATTCATATTTCTTACTAAATGAATTCATATTTCTTACTAATTGAATTCATATTTCTTACTATTTGAATTCATATTTCTTACTAAATGAATTCATATTTCTTACTATTTGAATTCATATTTCTTACTAAATGAATTCATATTGCTTACTAATTGAATTCATATTTCTTGCTAATTGAATTCATATTTCTCACTAATGAATTCATATTTCTTACTATTGAATTCATATTTCTTACTATTGAATTCATATTTCTTATTATTTGAATTCGTATTTCTTGCTAATTGAATTCATCTTTCTTACTAATTGAATTCATATTTCTTACTAATTGAATTCATATTTCTTACTAATTGAATTCATATTTCTTACTAAATTAATTCATATTTCTTACTAATTGAATTCATCTTTCTTACTAATTGAATTCATATTTCTCACTATTGAATTCATAATTCTTTTCTTTTTGAATTCATATGTCTTACTAAATGAATTCATATTTCTTAATAATTGAATTCATATTTCTTGCTATTGAATTCATATTTCTCACTACTGAATTCATATTTCTTGCTATTGAATTCATATTTCTTACTAAATGAATTCATATTTCTTAATATTTAAATTTATATTTCTTACTAATTGATTTCATATTTCTTACTAAACGAATTCATATTTCTTGCTAATTGAATTCATATTTCTTACTATTTGAATTCACAGTTATGTTACATCTGCCGAAAATTTTTAGCGCGTAACATTTATTTTTCGATGCTTTTCTGTCATAAACTCTTTTTGTACATTATATAGATCTTTGTGTTTTGCAACCCCTATACAGAATCTTTAAGTTTTTTTCTTTTTAAAAATATTCCCATAAAAGCGATATCAATCATATATATTTATATATTACAAGCAAACTTCAGGGTGTCCTCTGCTGACTTTTATTGCGAAGTTATTATACTGAAGAGAATACTGTACATATTTGAACAGGATATGAAGGAATACGACTCTCGTGCAACTTTTGGCCAAAATGAGCACCCAAATGAGAACTTGAGTATGCCTCCATATGTCCAACTATATTTAGTTTTACATTTGATTTCATGAACATCTGAACACACTTCAGCATCCTCAGTTACGCTTGACAATATACTTACGTGGTGGAAACTGGATGACGGGAGGTTTTTTACACGGAAGTGGACGTTTTCTCATTATTTGTCGTGCCCTCGATTTACAGCTGTAAAATAAAAGAAAAGCTTCGTGTACATTTTGTATCTTATGATTAGAAGTCTACAAAAAGCTGATTTATTGGTGAAAAGTTTAGCCATCCATAATATTCTAATAGTAAGTAAAATAGATGTAGTGCGGTTTATAGTCATTGATCCTTCCCAGACTTCACTGTGCTGTGATCCGATTACGTCTAAAAGTTTCTCTGCTGAACGCAGTCATTAATCTACTCAAGTCTTCACTGAAGGGTCATCTAGTTACATTAACGGCAATAAATGTAGCTACTCAAATCGTTTCAACAGTAAGTAAAGTAGACCTAGAGCTGGATTTTAGTCATTGATCAACACTTTACTGCACGGTGATCTAGCTAAGTCTACACATATCTCAACAAAATCTAATTATTCTATGCAACAGCTAGTTAAATTTATCAATAGCTAACCTGTATCTAGTCATTAATCTATCCAACATTTCACTGCACGGCGATCTAATTAAGTCTATCAATATCTCATCTAATTAAGTCTATCAATATCGCAGAGGAATCTTGTCCTTAATCTATACCAGAATTCCTTACACTGTGTAATCTGGTTAAGCCAATGGGTAACTAGACTGAATCTAGTCTATGATCTAGCCAACACTTCGTTACACGGTGATCTAGTTTAATCTAGCAATATCTTAGTGAAATCTAGTCATGATTCTTTACCAGAATTCATTGCACAGTAACCTAGTTAAATCAATCTGTATCTCAGCTGAATGTAGTCATTGATCCAACCAACACCTCACTAGACCGTCATCTGTTTAAGTCTTTAAATATCGCATGGAATATTTTGTATCAGATCCATTAGCTGGATTTATCATCACATATAAATAAAACGAAATAAGCTAACGTAAAATCCTGTCTTATTGGACTCCGTTAATGAGTCCATTGAATATTTTCAGAAATATAATTGAATAATTGAAACATATACTAGCATTGCAATTAAAAACAATACATTTAACGAACATGAATCGTCCGGTGTCTTCTCTATTGATATAAATGTCTTAGTTTACATTTTACATGATGCATACGTGTCTCTTTTATGTTAATCTAAAGGAGAAGGTTTACAATTGCTGCGAGAGATTGTCTGCTCTTGTCTTATCGTTTAAACTTTTAATCAAATGGACATAAAACATTTCTATTGTGGAGCTGTGGGTTGTTGTTTTTTTTTTTTGTTTTTTGTTTGTTTGTTTTGTTTTCGTTTAATTTGTTGGGATAATGTGCATTTGCACAGGATAAACTGTTTATTGCGAGAAACACAATTTTCATACTCACCATTCGATTTTAAATTTAGGAAATCCGTTTTTGCTTATGTCACAAGCAAGCCAAAGGACAACTACCAAGATCACCGCAATGATCAAGGCAGACAATGTCAACCAGGCGATATTCCGGCCGTCCTCTATAAACGACTTGTATCGTGTTTCCGTCGTCGTAGTAGTGACCGTTGTCGTCGTGGCTACCTTCACAATTACGCTAGCATTCGTCGATAGTCCACCTCCGTCCGTCACTACAGCTAAAAACGTCACAGATCCGTCAATGCCAATAGAGTTGATCGAAGACAAAACGTAAAGTTGTCCGGTCTGGGAATGAACTCCAAAATATGTCGTGTTTAGCGATGATTGATCAAGGCTGTAAGACAATGTTCCGTATGTTCCGAGGTCGCCGTCAGTGGCGGTGACGATACCAATAGTTGTTCCGGTGGCAGAACCGTACGTGACGAAAAAAGTGTACGATGCCGGTACAAATATAGGTATATTGTCATTTATGTTATCTAAAACGAAGACAACATTTGTAATATTTTAAATAAATCCCCAAAAGTCTATATTAATAAAAATTTTAAATGCCAAATTTAGTATATCATTAAATTGTATTTGACGTATTTTAAATCCATCCAGCTTGTCTTATGTATTCAAATATCTGAATTTACATAATATATACTTCATGCTTTATTATTATTCATTTTTATTACTATCTATGCATAATTTCATATTATATATTTGCTTCAGATATTTTTATCGCCATTATAAAGACACTATAACAACAATGCTACGATGTGATTGGGACAGTCGTGTGACATGTCATATTTTGAAATACGTATAATAATTAAAATTGATAATAAAATAAATAATATGTATGGGATGGGGGGAGAGGAAATAGTGACGGTATAATCTATTCGGGTATCTTCTTATAGTATAATACGCTTTAAGCTCCTCTACAGATATTAACAAAAGTCATCCAATTGTTTCCGAAATGTACATGCTGAACGAAAACGAGCCGCATCTAAATTATAATAATATATATAAATCTGCGCATGGGTTTACGCAGATGTGAAAAAGAATCGTTAAATAACTCGTAATGTTCGTAAAACATCTTAGCTTTAATTTATTTTATTTCATTTTTAAATGGGCAAACAATCCTGTAATTTCTAATGCAACTAAAGTGTATTTATCTACAACAACTACTCACTTAATTTTATTGATAGGGATGTATTTGCTGTGAGGCCGCCGCTGTCTGTAACGGTGACGGTACACAGCAAGGATGTTGGCAGTGTTCCAAGATCATAATCATAGTCAGAAGCGAACGTGAGTAATCCGGTTAAAGGAGCCATATTGAAAAGTCCGGTATAGTTTCCGCAGTCATTGCTGTAAGATTTAGTTTCGCCAGCGTCAACATCCGTTACGCCATATACTGGATCTGGTAACGCTGTTCCACTCTAAATAACGATTTTTCAAAATAAATAAATACTAGCATATCAAATAGAACCTCTATTGTCCAAAGGTTTTTTACTAACAGCCGAGTTCAGTTTTACATGTTCATTCAGATTAACTCCCGAATTAATTTGCTATATGCAACATGTGTACCAAAATCTAGCAACCAATCGATTCCTAAGGCTGAGTACCTGTACCTGTGTTACACCTATGTTCTTCAGGACAAATTAACAATTAGTTTCAGTGAGTTTTTTGATCACTTTTAGCACATTATCTCCTGTATCCTGGCTAGGAAATGGTTATTGAATGTCTTTCCCAGGGACACACATCGTGACAACTGATCCGAGCTAGACTGAAACTATATTGAACAAGCTAATTCACTGGATTACGAGTCCATAGTTCAAGCAAATGAGGTATCGCGTCACCCATAGCAGCTTGGTAATGCTATTAATGGTTATTATTAATGGAATTATCCTAATTTGGTATACAATCCACCCGACCTGGATCATTTCAACTTAAATAACCTAAAACATTAGGACAGATAAAAAAAAAGCAAACCACTTTGAAGTCAATATTTCCCCTTCTAGATACTCAAAGGAAAAGAGAACTCATTAATTTTCCACTCAACAGTAATTTAAAAGTCGCGAAAGTGGGACAGGTCTAAGGCAAACGTTTGTGCATTTCCAAGAGAAGAAAAAATGGGAGATTATCTTTCTTTAAAAGATCAAACCCTGTGTAATGTTCGAATCTGTAGAGCAGAAGCTAAGTAAAACGAGGACTAAAAATACAATAATAATAATAATAATAATAATAATAATAATAATAATAATAATAATAATAATAATAATAATAATAATAATAATAATAATAATAATAATAATAATAATAATAATAATTTGGAGAAATAGTTCGTCACCTGAATTGTTTAATGTTATTACTTCCAAGTGAGTACCACATCGGTATCCTTAACCAGCATTTTCTTCAAGTCGTTCGAGATGTGTATAATTGTGTGAGAGTGTGTGTGTGTGCATATGTGTGTGTGTTCGTGCGCTCTCGCATCATTTTCAAATTCCTTACCGATGCTTCGTTTGTAGAAATAGTGTAGAGTGCCTGGTTAAAAGTTGGAGCCTCGTTGACATTTGTAACGTCTATGGACAAAATCTTAGTGTTGCTTGAACATCCGTCACTGACAGTGACGGAAAAATTATAACTCGTACTATTCAGGGTCTCAAAGTTTAAGACTGTTCCGGAAGTACTAACAAGTCCACCTAGAAGAGAAACATTATATCAAATGTCAGGAAGAAAGGTGTAAAACAGACTTATTGAATTGATATCTCAAAGAAATGAATACTTTATAAATTATGCAAGATAAAGGACCTGATGGAACATTTTACGTAACAAAATATAGGCAAGAACAAATTTTGAACTTAGTCTTGAATTACAAGTTGCAAATAACCCATTTTTCTCATCTCAGAATTTTGAGATTTTATTTAATTTTGTGTATTTATGTATCTTCTGTTTCCTTTTATTATTATTATTATTATTATTATTATTATTATTATTATTATTATTATTATTATTATTATTATTATTATTATTATTATTATTATTATAATAAGTAGTAGCAGTAGTAATAGTAGTAGTAGTAGTAGTAGTAGAGTAGTTGTAGTAGTAGTAGTAGTAGTAGTTGTTGTAGTAGTAGTAGTAGTAGTAATAGTAGTAGTAGTAGTAGTAGTAAAAGTAGTAGTAGTAGTAGTAGTAGTAGTAGTAGTAGTAGTAGTAGTAGAAGGAGGAGGAGGAGTAGCAGCAAATATTTACTAGAACTATTGATAGCGAAGTAGCTCATCCCAGTTCCGGATAAGGACGTCATACTGTAGGTGTGGTTTTTGCAAACATCAGGATCGGAGATGATGATCGGGTATATAACTTTCCCCAGGACTGAATTTTCAGGCACGGAAAGAGCAGATCCTAGCGGCAGGTTGACAATATTAACAGCGCTGTTTATATCTGTGAGCAATGATTTTTAAAATATTACTACGTTGACCAAACTTGCAAAGTTTACTATAAAAGTGTTCTTTTTTATGAATAATGACGAATATGCTATTTTAGCGGATTTGTACGGAATTTAGCGACGTATCGTTACACATTACACCATGAATTCTCTGTTGTATTCTCACATTTTATTCCATCTCCATGAATGTTTTGAATCATACTTTTTCAGTGAACAAGCAGTTCATTTTTCAAACGATATATATCCTTATTTCGAAAAGTTTGACTTAAATATTTGACTACAAAGACTTATTAAGGAAGACAAATATCGTTTGGACCAACATCTCTTCGCTAAGACAATTTTTCCTAAGGAATTCCATTCGATTGATATGACAACAGTTGCAAACAACAGATGGAAACCTTCAAAATATAGCTTACTCAGCACTTTTATATTATTGCAACACCAGCACATAACTTATGTCAGTACTTGAAACCTTCGCGGTCATCTACGCATGCTCCTAGAAGATCTCAGCAGGTATCACGATACGATTGTTTCTCCACAGACCTCAATGCTAATGTTATATGAAATAAATATACTATCCATCATACCTCAGCATGCATGTCACGTAATGTCATAAAGAACAATTGACAAGGACAGAATCAGGTACTACATTGCATTTAAGAGAGATAACTGCTTTAACTAGACAGGGGAAATTTATTTTGTCAAAAACAGACATTTTCAGTCATGTGAACCACATTTTAAAACTCATATAAAATACAAATGTAATCTAGATATAAATTAATATAATCTCACAAGTTTACAAGAGTCTCAAACTTGTTTTCAGTATAATTCTTACATAATGACAAAACATATCATTTTATATCAGCAAATCTAGGAAATTGTAATAAAAATTATCGTATTCCTATTCTCGTGGACATTGATTGATCGATTGATTTCATCATCATCATCAACATCACCATCATCACCATCATCATCATCATCATCATCATCATCATCATCATCATCATCATCATCATCATCATCATCATCTTCATCATCATCATTTGTTCGGACGAAACTACTGCGTTTTGGGTGTTGTTTTTATTTCTTTGTTTAGTTGGGTCTTTTGGCAAATTTTGACTGGTGAATAGCAACAGAACGATTTCTCATCGTCGTTGTATTATGTTTGACTCAACACGTGCAAATGACAATGATAAGTTTAAGTATCCTAACTTTCTACTACACCATGATTAAATAGAGTATTTTGTGTTCGGAAATAGTATGTGCAAGTCTTTTTTATGTATGTATATATGACTTCTGTCATGCTGAAATGTGTATATATGTAAATATTATATTGATCATACGCACATCTGTTGACCACAATATTTATTCTAAATTTGTGTGAGCATGTGTGCAAGCATACCTAAATGTGTGAGACTTTTTAAAAAAATTTTATAACATGGCCTTTAAATAAATTGAGGATTATATTGCAAATGTATCTTTTAAATACATCTGATGATGATGATGATGATGATGATGATGATGATGATGATGATGATGATGATGGTGATGATGATTATTATTATTACTATTATTATTATTATTATTATTATTATTATTATTATTATTATTATTATTATTATCAAATTGATCTGTATCAGACATGCCATTGGTAAAAATTCTCTATCGCTGTTTTTACAAAGTTAAACATTGAAATAATTTGTTTCGCTATGATTAGGGAGTAGAAACCATTGTTCCTTTCATGCGTTTAGCATTCTACTTTAAAAATTACTTAAAATATTCCAAATATCATCATCGTCACCATCACTTCCAATTGCAAATATCATCGTCATTTTCGTCATCATCGTCGTCACCATCATCGTCGTCATCGTCGTCATCATTGTCGTCGTCTTCTTGTCATGAAGGAAGAATATTGACTTACCTGTTATATCAATTGTGAGTGTTCTCGGACCAACGAGTGACTTCCCATCAAAAACATAGATATATAGATCGTATGCCACAGTAGTCTGACCGCTCAGGTCCTGGTTGAGTTGCACAACTCCAGCTATCAAGATAATAAGCGAAAAAGACAGTTTTAAAGTGATAGCACAATATAGATGACAACTGGCATAAGGGTCTTATGTCGCTATTAATAGTGATCGGATACGTGGAAACAAGGAAAGTAGCGATCAATAAGCATATTCTGGACCCAGTGTTTACTTGTTGAAGTACGCATTCATTAAAGATAACGCAAATTGTAAATATATCTCTATTGAAAAAAAGTTTCGGTAATTTTCTTTTACCTCCTTATATTTTGTTTCATTTGAAACTAACACGTTTTGAAAGTTATCAAAGTGGCACACCGTGTAAATAGAAGAAAATCCAACTTTATAAATATCAGTGACGTTATCTAATTCTGTTTGACGTCATTTTGCTAATTTACAAATATAACGATTGGAAATTAATCTGGTAATTAATAATGCTACGATGTAGATATTAAAGGCTAATAATAATTGAAAATTTTAATAACTTTAGTGTTGACCAATATTTCATTTGATTTCCTGATCTCTGTCGAGGTATCTTTTCCAAACATTCTCAGTTATAGTTTTACTAGTTATCTGTTCAAATGTTCCTTTTGCGATAGCTGTATTTAATATTTAAAATTGTATTTCTAATTCTTTTTTTTTTTACTTTTACATCAAAATCCCTATTTTTAATTTTCTCTAACCGACTCCTGTTCATTTTTCAAAGCTAAAATCATTGTGATTTAGACAACGGAAAATTTATAGAATCAGGCGTAGAAAGTTACGATGAATCTTTTAAAAAATCCGGCAGATACAGATGGTCATTATGATGATAAACTTCAAACACTAATACAAGTTGCTGATAGAGTAATTCTAGCGGTTTTGGTTACGTTTGTCCAATTGAAGATTTTTTTGTGTTTTGCTTCAAAAGATCTACCTATAGAAGGGAATATAACTTAAAGCATGGCCATCAAAGATTTAAAATGCAATTTCAAAAGACGAAAGAATAAACACAATTAAATGACGAAAAGAGGACATTCTGCTGTGCACAGCGAGAACTTAAATATCAAGTAAAGGCACAGGTACGAAAATGCTAACGCCCAGCTACATAGCAGAAAGATAGCAAATACATTTAGGTCCAGCCTGCAATTAAGGGATTATGCAAATGTTTCTGGAATTGAAATTCAAAGATAGTACACACACACACACACACACACACACACACATACATACATACATACATACATACATACATACATACATACATACATACATACATACATACATACATACATACATACATACATATATACATACATACATACATACATACATACATACATACATACATACATACATACATACATACATACATACATACATACATACATACATACATACATACATACATACATACATACATACATACATATATACATACATATATATATATATATATATATATATATATATATATATATATATATATATATATATATATATATACATACATATATATATATATATATATATATATATATATCTGCAGTGTGTCAGTGTTTCAGTTTATAGTTATGACTAACACTGAAGAATCATACCACATACATGTAGCATGATGTCTCACCCAATCACATTATCCTGATACCAGGCCCACCAGTCATAACACTAACCTCTTAATGCTGAGCGCTAAACGAGGCTGCATTTAGTTCCATTTTTGTAAATCTTTGGTATGAATCGATTGGTGATCGAACCCACGACCTGCCGCATTCGAGGCGGACGCTCTAACCACTAAGTAACCAGAGTGGTATATATATATATATATATATATATATATATATATATATATATATATATATATATATATATATATATATATATATATATATATATATATATATATATATATATATATATATATATATACTTAGGTTTTTTAAAAAAAAATGTTAACAAACAAACCTGAGAGAAAAAACTGCATTCAAAGAACTGCTGGAAAGTGTTAAATGTAGGGTAAAAAAGCACATTCAGTTAACTGGAAATTTAACTGAATGAAAGAGAAATGTAAGAGAAATATTTAGTTAATCGATTAGAGAAAATAATTACAAGCTGTCGAAAAACTAAAATATCTGTTCAAAGAAAAGTGTTACTATTGGTGCTATATCCGAGTCAAATATGTCTGATTATAGCAACTAGTGTTCTCCTTCTAGCAAATAAGATGCAATGTTTAGTGGGTATGGGGTGGAGTGAGTGTTGTCTGGGTTTTTTAAAGGCATGCATTGGCTGTTATTGGTAGTCTTAAAAACTGGAAAATAGTTAAAGTGTTTTATTTTGTTCCTTAGTTGTACATATTGTTGGACTTTTGTGTTAATTTTGGTATCACGCGTGATAACAAGGAATTTTAAATTATGCTCTATATACGCATCACCGGTGCGAATAAAATACATACATATTCATTAATGACTAGACCATGTATCAACTGAGCCTCCACACCAAACCTGAACTCTATCGCGGCCAGTGTTGATGTTTTAAGTTTCGAAATGGCCATGTAGTATTGAAATAGCAAGGAATCGGATGGCATTATTAAATGTGAAAGCCGACTATCATCATTATAATCCTTCCTCTATACAGACGTTTTCGTCTCACTTTATATTTTTCAATTTTGTGTTTGCTTTTATTTTGTGGTACATGTAGTTTTTATATCACACTTTCGAATAGTGTTGTTTACTATGTTGGCATGTATAGCAGAGTTTAGAAAGTCTTTGGATTTCTGTCATTTTTTTGTTTGTATCTAGCGATACTTTCCATTTTTTTCATAACTATGTCATCCGATAAGAAAACGAGACCGTCACCATCATTAACATGATTTATTAATCAGATATGCATTATGTAAATTTGCCAGTATGTTTTCACCCTAGTCATAACCTTGCTGCTGTAAAATTAATAGTTTCACTAACTTGGTAAGTTTGGGATAGCATGCAAACACACTATATATGATATGTTTAAAAATTGTGTGCCTAAGATTCAACTCGTACATGCTTTAAGATTGTGTGCATTAGATACAACTCGTACACGCTTTAACATCGTGTGCCTAAGATACAACTCGTACATGCTTTAACATTGTGTGCCTAAGATACAACTCGTACATGCTTTAACATTGTGTGCCTAAGATACAACTCGTACATGCTTTAACATTGTGTGCCTAAGATACAACTCGTACACGCTTTAACATTGTGTGCCTAAGATACAACTCGTACATGCTTTAATGATATATTGAACAATCTTTATCTGTCTCATCGTTACAATCGTGCAGTAAAAGATATGTTCAATCTACCTGCTCATCCTGGATAATCACTTTTTGAACAAATATATCGACTTCTTCGGCTTAAATTCCCACGTAAATAATCTCGATCTCTTACTCCACGAAAAAACCCACTGCAGTATGGAGATTATCATCACTGGCTTGGTATCAGTGGGGTACAGGAAGTCCTATCTTCGCACAATGCTGATATTTTCTCCTAATGATTAACTCTCGTTATCATGAGAAATATTAAAATTAAATTATTTTAAATTTATGCAGTTTGCAAGAAAGCCTAATTAGCATGGATTGGCATAGCACATTCACACGGATGCTTTTAAACATATTGAATTAACCAATAGCATCTATCTGATCTAGTACAATAATCGAAACCAGAGACATGAGCATTCGGTGCGCAAATTTTAGCATTATATCTTCGTCATCTTTTAATTACGGTTTCAAGTAGTACTAACAATTCCTGCAAAAAAGTAAATTCGTTCTTTTGTTGGGATTTAATGGTCACTCTAACATCCCTAAAATGTAGCGAATCCTGTTTTTCAATTTTTTTAACTAATACAGTCTAGACTTTATATGTATGTATGTATGTATGTATGTATGTATGTATGTATGTATGTATGTATGTATGTATGTATGTATGTATGTATGTATATATATATATATATATATATATTTATGTATATATATATATATATATATATATATATATATATATATATATATATATATATATATATATATATACATCCCCGCCTTCGCGCGCATTAGTATATTAAGGAGATAACTAAAGGGAACCTTATAAATCCGATCTAGCTAACCTCAGACAGCCTAGTTTTCCATACATAGATTGATCATATTTAGCTATTCTATCCTTCTTGACCCTATAATATAAATCGTGCGAATCTATCAATCTATCAATTAAAGAGACGTGTTTTTGAAAACAGACAAGTAAACATCAAAATATATATATCTTTCATGTCGTATTTTTCCTCCCTGAAATTAAAAATAAGTTCACTTACATTGAAATAGAGTAAATGGACACGATGAGTTACAAGTAAAGTTGTAATATAGCTGGTCACTTTCTGGATCTGTCGCTGACACTATATAAACCACGGTGCCTGTAGTCGCTGTAGTCGACACTGACACAGATGCTGATAAAATAAAAGATATTTTTTTTAACTCAAAATAAAAAAGCGGAAACTTTTTTATGATCAGTTTATATCTAGCCTTATTGTCGCTCTGAAATTGTAACACATACAATTAGGAACAATTACTTTCGTTGAGTTCTACATGGAATGTAAACTAAAAGCATCATATACAAAACATGACATGTAACTCGTCCAGCTATATTTCATATCTATTACAAATCGCAAAGAACAATTCATTAAGACAATATCAATTCCAGTTATAAAATGTGTTTGTGTCAGATAAGTCAAATTTAAAAGCAAGAACGATGGAACGATAATCGAACTACATAACGTCTACATGATTAGACGTTATTTCACGTTTTCTCATCCTTTGTTTTCCAAAAACAGGCAAAGGAAGAAAGAAAAATGTTTGCAGCAATTAGGACAAAAACACGTTTTTGTTATACTATCATCAAAATTTGAACTTTTCTTGTCTACTTTTTTTGATTATCCTGCAAGTGTGATGTATGGGACATTTAAAACCTAAATTTTATTTAAGTCGTAGCAAATTCTTCAATTTTGTCACCACTAGCGATAACGTTTTCTGCTTAAATGAGAAATACATTAGGATTTCTATATCATTCGGACCGAACCATACAAACACACCCCACATCCACCCCCTCTCTCTCTCTCTCTCTCTCTCTCTCTCTCTCTCTCTCTCTCTCTCTCTCTCTCTCTCTCTCTCTCTCTCTCTCTCTCTCTCTCTCTCTCTCGACCACGCCACGTCAAATCTAAATTATCATATATATATATATATATATATATATATATATATATATATATATATATATATATATATATATATATATATATATATATATATATATATATAATGATATTTTAGCACAATAAATGCCGTAGATAACTTTTAGAAATCACAGTTACATACCTTCAAGGTTTGTGATATTAGGTGCCTTATTTCGGAGCAAGTACACTGTATAGTTCCCTGTTACATTATCTGTGCCGTCGTTGCATACTATAGTCAGGGAGTACGAATTACAAGTGTCATAGTTAAATCCAGGATTGTAGTTTGTGTAGATACCGTAATCTGAGAACACAAAATAATTCCATGATTTACCTACAGTTCCTAGAAGCAAAAGATTATATTTCTCAATAATTATGAGAGACAAATATGCGAATAATGTTGTTGTATATTGTTCTGTTATCAGCATCAGCAACAAAGTCATCATCGTTAATCTTGCTTGCAACATAAACATACAAGCATTCATACCTCCCTTACTTTAATTGCCGTTGTCCCTATATTAATCGCATAATTTTTATTGCTATTGATTTCGGAGCCAATTTTAATGTAGCCCTCATCTTTGTCGCTTTTATTATAGTCGTTCACATTGTCGATGTCTTGGTTTTAGTCATTGTCACCGTTCTGATTACAAACGTCATTGTATTTTTGAAATCATTATCGTCGATTTATTTTCACTTTAATTCATTTTAGGCTCTATGACATAGGTAAAATAGCATTTTTTTTCATTTCTACAGGTGTACGATTTTCTGGTCTGTCTGTGCATACATAACAGGTGACATGTCAGACAATGATTGGGACAAAATATGTCCAAGTTTACCTGTTAATATCTACACTTGCCACAAATGAATAAGGCATATTTGATGGACAAGGCAAATTAGTTTATCCATAGAACGGGACAAATATCGGACAATGGATGGGACACTCGAAATAGTTTAACCATAGATTTGGACATACGTCGGACAATGGAAGGGACAATATAAACAATTTACCCATAGATTGGGATATATGTTGGACATTGGACAGGTCACTAAAGCAGTTTACCCATAGATTGGGATATATGTTGGACAAATGGACGGGTTACTAAAACAGTTTACCCTAAAATTGGGATATATGTTGGATAATGGATGGGAAACTAGATATAATTTACCCATAAATTGGGACATCTATCGGACAACGGATGGGACACTAGAAATAGTTTACCAATTGATTGGGATATATCTGACAATGGGTGAGGCAATTGAAACAGTTTACTGACGTAAACAATGGTAGTGAATTTCTTTTGAATTCAGTCTGATTGATGAAGCAGTAAAGCGAAACCGGTCACACATTCTAATTGTTCGTGTTTATTATTATTATTATTATTATTATTATTATTATTATTATTATTATTATTATTATTATTATTATTATTATTATTGATATTATATATATATATATATATATATATATATATATATATATATATATATATATATATATATATATATATATATATATATATATATGCGTGTGTGTTTGTGTGTGTGTGTGTGTGTGTGTGTGTGACAATGGATGGGACACTCGCAACAATTTAGATATAGATGGGGACACATATTGGACAATGACTGGGACACTTGAAACTCAGAGTGATGATTTTTCCTATAGTCTCAGACATCCGCCAGGAAGAAAAAGGGTCACCGTAAAATACTCTGTGTATATGCATTTACTTGGAGAGCTCAAATGGCATATACTTGTTGAGTAAATTACATCGTAATGTATTGGGAAATCCGGATACTTGTCTATGCAAGTACAATTCATAGTTAATATGGCCCTGTGTATAAGACTGGGCACTTGAAGGGTTTGGGTCAATGTTCGTCTGTTTGTGTCTGTTTGTCTGTTTGGGTGTTTGTTTGTGTGATTTCAAGTTTTAGCGTAGGATTAACAATTTTTCAGTCTATCGTCACGAAGCCTGCGGTGTGGCAGTTTATAGAGATGTATAGTACTGGGGCATAATGCCGCAGACATGTGACATCATGTCCTGCCCAGACACATTATCCTGACATCAGGATGACCAGTCCTAACACTAACATCCTAATGCTGTGCGCGAAGCTAAGAAGTTGCTAGTACCATTTTTATATCTTTGGTATGACTCGGCCGGTTTTGAAACCGCAACCTCGCATCCGGGAGCGGATGCTCTAACCACTCAGGTCACCAGAGCGATCTGTCATTGAGTGGATATGGACATGGCGAAAATTACATTCATATATCTTTACACATGTTGTCAGACAGTGAATGGGAAACTCGAAGGAGTTATTGTAAATTGTTTGCTTCTATCTGTTTTTCCGGCTGTCTGTTTTTAAACTCTGATCTGACTAGTGTAAGTGTTCTTCCAGCTAGAGCTTACACTCCCCCCCTCCACCCTCTGCACAGTGCATTGTGCATCAGAGATGAACAGTATGTATGACTTTACTTGTAGTTCCGGACACTTGTCGGACATTGAACGGAACACTTGAATTGGACAGTATACATAAGACCTGGTCCGTAGGATCGGTCACACTGAGAGTATAGAGCAGTTTTGCCGTCGTGATGCCTTCCGATATGGATGTTGAGTTTTGAAGATTGTGGATTGTTGGAGGCTGAAACAAAAATATATGTACATTTTTCACAGGATTGCTTGAAATTGCTTCTTTGCTTCTGAAAACCGTCTTGAAGATATAGTTGCCTTTATATGACGTTCATGCTACAAATATCGCTAAAATTCCACAAAATGGAAAGTACATCAGTGTAGTTAAGACAGGAATAGAAAATATGCTGTTATATATGGTTTATACAAGAAAAAGGAAAGTTTGATAAGCTGTATATGGTTTATACTAGGAGAAAGAAAATAATATTATATCGTTTATACAAGGAGATTTTAGGTAATCGGAGCAATGTAAACATATATAATTCTACCTTAAACTAAAATGGACTTAACGTGTATAATCGCTTTTTAGTCGAGTCCATCTAAAGCAACAAAAATCCTGATCGGCCGTAACATGATCAGAGTCTATATTGCTTGTTCTACTGATTATTCCTATTATGCGACGGCAGATCTTGGTTTGTGCCGTTTGTAGTTGGACCCGTCTTATAAGTGAGTATATACTGTAAAGGCTATTCCAGATACCGTAATGAAAAATCGTCCGCTTAGAAAATTTGTTAATGCTTTGAAAAATAGTTTATAACTAGTTCTGACATAGAATCATTGTCGAAAAGAATAAGAGAAAGTTAGAATTAAACATATTAAACTATAATAAATTTCTTGCTTGCAGTTTGACTGACCTGCTTGATATATTCATATAACAGAAAGAAGACCTTATATGTTCGCAACATGTTCGTCATACATGTTTTTATTTATATAACATTAATCCTTTTTAGCTTTTGACAACTACACCCACACAGTAGATAGTGAGAGCTTTTAATAATATTTTGAACGTCGAGGATATGCCAGATCTTTAATAAAAAAAAAAAAATCTTATGAAGATGAAAGAAAGGTTATTGTGATATTATCAGATGATAAAATCCATTACTGACGCCATATACGATTGAATTACAAATATTGGTATAAATAACTTAAAAAGACGAGACATACCAACAGAATGAATAAGAGACGGGAGTACTAGAAAATGAAAACAAAACAAGCTAGATAAAAAAAGGGAGGAAGAGAAACAGGCGTGAAGAATGGATTTCATAGACCTAATATTATTAATGCACTATAGTTTTTACATTAATGGAGTGGTTTCGGGTGGCGATATTGATACACTAAATGGTAATACTGAATCAGAATGACAAACAAACGGATTTATATTTATATATGGATTCAGACTTAGACATGACGATTACGTACCATATTTGCTACGTGGATAGTAAGGGTCCCAGTGGCTGTGTTGCCACACGTGTCAGATACGGTGAAGTTCAGCAGGTGGTTCCCCACAGCTCCTGACAAAACTGAAGCTATTGATATCGTCCCTGAAACACAATGCAAAGTTAAACCGTTGTATTTGATTCATTCTGTCACTCTCTGCATCAAAATTAAACTTATTTATGTATGTATGTTGTCTGGATAGATTTATGGTTTTCTGCAACAAGGTAAGGTAACTTTATTTTGTAAAATAGTTAATTTTTTTCACCAAATATATATATATATATATATATATATATATATATATATATATATATATATATATATATATATATATATATATATATATATATATATATATATATATGCCGTAATACAGCAAGCGTAAATGATTTTGTTTTAAAAAAAAAATAAACGCTCAACACATCTCTTAATTGGAATGGACAGATCATTTACTAGTATTCGTATTCCTTATACCTGAACTATTGTCGATTATGAAAATAGAAGTTTACAATATTTACTACAGTACAGAATAAAAACACGGTTTAGGTAAATATCTAACTCGTACATGTAATAAAACCGGCTTTTCAGCAAAAGTTTGTTTTCCTCTGAAGACAAATCAGCAATGAGTTTAAAGTTGCAGTTACTCCGAATTTTAGCAAACTTAAAAAAATGAAGTAAGAAAAATCCAGGAACACACATTTTTGCAACTCTCTCTCTCTCTCTCTCTCTCTCTCTCTCTCTCTCTCTCTCTCTCTCTCTCTCTCTCTCTCTCTCTCTCTCTCTCTCTCTCTCTCTCTCTCTCTCTCTCTCTATATATATATATATATATATATATATATATATATATATATATATATATATATATATATATATATATATATATATATATAATTATGGTGGAAATAGCTTTTCAAGGAAAGCAGGAGCGCCACCTGTGGGAGCAGTTTGTTGATAATACTTACTATTAATAGAATTAAACTCGAAGAAGAAGTTTATGTCCGTTCTCGTGACGATTAACGTGGCGATGTCACTGGCTTCGGAGTCAGTGACGCTAACAGTATGAACAATGCTACCCGTGGCGTTGGAGTTGAAAATGTTGACCGTACTACCAAAATTAGTAAATGAAGGACTCAAATCTGAAATAAATAAATGAATACATATTTTTACAGATGAAAAGAACAAATCACCCAATAATTACTAGGCAACCTTTCATTTGGAGGTCTAAAATTGTCGGCATGCCAGATAAAGAAAGAATGTAGATAATACGTCTAAAATTAAATAGCAAGCAGATTCTATTTTACATGCGTCCAATTTATCTACAAGCATTACATGCACACTATTCATACGTTTATGTTACTGTATTGGTCTGTATGTGGTAATGTAAGCAATCTTTATACCTGGATGTTCTTGCTGTACTACACAATTCACACGTTTTTTTTTTTTGTTTGTTTTTTTTTCTGATGGCGTATTATGTTCTAATGTCTAATAGAATTAGTATATGTGTCTAAGTTTGAATGATATACAACACACTTTGTCCAAGTATGTAATCACGTCTAAAATTTGTGTGAATACTGTCCAACACGTTTTGCCAATGACTATCAGAATGTTTTACTCACTTGCTCCAAGTATGTATTGCACAGCGTATGTTCTGCCATCAGCTTTTGTAGCAGCACTTGTCGACCAATTTGCGATCGTTCCAGTTACTGGTTGGGGCGTGATCAATCTGAGAAGATTTCCATTATTTTCTGAAGTGCCATTTCTGTGACGCACCAAATTGGTCGACGAACTCCACCTTTGAATGCAAGTATGAAACTGTAAGTTAAAACACACGGCAAATAATTGGACTCAGCTACGGATGATTTTAATCTGCATGAGATTATTTTTGTTTGGTTTGATATATACACAAATCTCTATGCATGTTTTTTTTTTCCTGAGTAGGTGGGAATACAACTAGTTTTATATGCATAGGGATGCACTGAGGTTGTTAGCCATATCAAACAAGCTTTCTTCCTCGGCTCGATGCAAAACACGATTACAGTTTTGTTATATTACATAATCCCTCTTACATTTAGAAATATAATTTGTAAAAATTTGATTCACTGCACCTAAAAATATCTACGCGAAGACGACAAAAATGGCGGGTTAGATAGTTCAAATATGGATGTGTGGTATGGAAATACGAATTGAAATAACGAACAGGCATGTAAGATTAAACAGGTATGTAATAAATCTTACATGCTTCATATTTCTTGTGCGATCTGTAAAACTATTAAAATTTTAATAATAATAATAATAATAATAATAATAATAATAATAATAATAATAATAATAATAATAATAATAATAATAAAAATAATAATAATAATAATAATAATTATAATAATAATAATAATAATAATAATAATAATAATAATAATAATAATATAATAATGATGATGATGATGATGATGATACTACTACTACTAATAATAATAATGATAATAATCATAATAATAATAATAATAATAATAATAATAATAATAATAATAATAATATAAATAATAATAATAATGATGATGATGATGATAATAATAATAATAATAATAATAATAATAATAATAATAATAATAATAATAATAATAATAATAATAATAATAATAATAATAAATACCATCTATTTATATATGGCTCATCATTACTATCATAGACAGAGCCTGACTTTCACCAGTATTGCTTTCATTCTGCGGAAAATCAAGTTAGATAACTCTTGTGTTTTTATGCTGAACATGTATTCATAATCAAATTCTAATGGAGAACATGGAACGTATGACAGTTTCGATGCGGGTTTTCAATTCATAGTTTGCTGTGGGGCCGTGGTGAGATAGTTATACCATCGCATAAACACTTTACAATTTTGTACCAGAATTTATCTACCTGCAAGAGCTCGCCGACCCTTATTTGGCGTCGACACCCCACCCGCTTCCATCAAAGGCACATATTAAAATTTGGGTCTTGTAAGAATAATAACTGGCTCAGTAAAAAGAAATGGGTTTTTTATTTATATTTTAAAAGGCCAATTCGAGCTTTGTATGTAAGCCGGATGGAGCATCCACCCCCCAAAAAAAGCCAAAGGAGAATGCCACGCCTAAGAGATAGATGTTGAATAACTACTTCACTTATTTACTCGAAGCGAGCTTGATGTTGAAAAACAAGCAATAATCTGAAGGAAACAAATTCGTACCGAGTGAAAAAATTGCCTCAGATTATCTCCATGACCCGTTGTTACATATGATCCTGTATAGTATAGTATCAAAGAGACAAAGTAACTTCCAAAAACTTCGTTCCACGCTTGACCCTCGATATACTTCTGCTCTTATCGCCTTTGTAGGCACACGACCATACTCTATGGCTTATTATACCCCTGTGCTATTTGCTATTCATCAAGCCATAATTTATTTTTTCTGAGTTGCACCTAACTGAAGTTGCAGGTACTGAAAAGTACATATGTCGATATTTTGTTGCCTGTCGGGACACAGTTACACTCATGTCGGTACCTTCCTGCGCAACGAGCCCTATTTTACGGAGAAATATGATATTTACAATTCTACGATAATTCTTTCAATAACCAGAGAATAATGATAGATTCAAAAGTATGTTTTTACTCACTATTAACTCACTTCAACGTTAGAAGAAATTTTGTTCCAATGAATAATTATCGTAAGTCAAAACAAATCGAATACACAATATAAGTATTTTTTTTTCAAAATATCCTTACTATGTGGCACACAAGTTTAGAACGAAATATGATTGGCTCAAATGGTAATATTGAAATAACAGCTATGAATCTGGTCCATGATGTTTGCCTTTTGAGCCAATCATATTACATTATACTGGAGCGTACCTTTGTCGCCACAAGTAAAATTTGAGAAACTTGTACGTCATTGATGCACCAGTGGAAAACATTCCATTAAATCATTCATGATGTTATAACGTTATACAATCACGTCAATATTATTCTGACTCCTAGTCAGATTAGAAAACCGCAAACGGCATCATAGAAGATTTCTGGGGCAAAATTCTCTCTGAAACTAACGACGTTGCAAGGCCCAAATAAAATTAATTGTTGACTGAACGTCAGCTCCAACATTACAACGACACCAAGAAATCGAAGACTTTCATGTAACTTAATCTTTTAGCGAATGTGATCAGCGATACAGCAAAGACTGGTGGTATATTTCCAGTTCTTTCAGTGGTGACATTGTTGCTTGCTGACGCAGCTCTAGCTGTTGAAACAGCTGACATTGAATAAAGGAGTAAGACACAGATTAAAGACCTCCAAAGAGGAATAAGGTCTATAATTATCAGGAACTCAGTACGGCCTAGGTCTGAGACTGCCAGGAACAGTTTGCTGAAATTCTCAATGTCAGATTTTGATTCACTTGATGCTGCTCGGCGATTAAACATGTAAAACCTCAGAGGTGTTTTAATGCGTGATCAGTACCTGAAAACCCAAGCCATGTTTAAACTGGTATCATTAGGCTTGATTGTCGTTCTGTTCTGGTTACTCATTAGGTTGCATACGCGGTTAATCCACGTCGTGTTGTTTATTTTTATTCGTATGGACTGGCTCCACAGAGAGAATTTTTAAAATGCAGTGGCTTAGCCAGTTGCAATCCAATTTGGCATTCAAAATCACTAACACAGACATTGATATATCCACCTATATCCGGTCCAGAGGTACGTGCTCTTCTTACCGCTGTGTCAAGGTCATCATCGTTGCCGCACAAAATCGTGCACGAGTACACAAGAGGTCGTTTTAAAATTTTAACAATTTATAATGGTTGGTTGGTTGGTTAGTTGATTGAATTTTACGGCGCACCAGCAAAAGAGGCCATTTAGCGCTATACAAAAGGTTATATCCTGCATTATATACAAATGGTAAAAAGGTTCTGTATCGGCCAGCGATACGAAACCAAATAGATAAAGGTAAAACGATAAAAATGGTAACGGTGATATAAAAAAAAGTTTCCAGATCAACGGGATTGCAAAAATTTATGACAACGAAAACATATGAAAGGTAATTACAATCTAGCGACCGCACATATATAGCACATAAAAATGTTTAAGATGATAACATAAAAGTTATAACCTATGGTATATGTTTACTTCCTTAAGGAAGTCTTTAACATAAGAAATACTAACTGTATCAAAAAGTTCCCTCATGTCTTGCATATTGTAATATTGATTACGTGTAGATTGGAGGTTTAAACACTTTAGCATAAAGTGCTTAACTGTGAATGGTTCATTGCAAGATATGCATTCTGGTGGGTCTTCTCCTTTTAGCATGTAGGAGTGGGTTAAATAAGTATGGCTGATTCGAATTCTAGCAATGACTACCTCCTACCTACGGTCGGCTCTGTAGGAAGCAGTCCATTCTCCTAGGATTGGCTTGATGGTATGAAGTTTATTATTCACGGCATCATTCCATGATGCCTGCCATTTACGACGCTTGCAGTCTTTAATACAACAGATTTTAAACGTTGTATTTTAAAACACCATATACTGATTTAAATTTATAATAGTAGATATTTACGGAAGATATGTTATGTGCAAGGGTCTTAGTGACATTGATTTGTCGGCTTTTGTGACACGAGATGAACTTGCTGATCTTATGCGTCAAAGCAGGGATGATGAGGTTGTTAATTTTCAGTATCAACATGGATGGTTAGAGAGAGAGAGAGAGAGAGAGAGAGAGAGAGAGAGAGAGAGAGAGAGAGAGAGAGAGAGAGAGAGAGAGAGAGAGAGAGAAAGAGAGAGAGAGAGAGATGGTTAGAGAGAGAGAGAGAGAGAGATGGTTAGAGAGAGAGAGATGGTTAGAGAGAGAGAGAGAGAGAGAGAGAGAGAGAGAGAGAGAGAGAGAGAGAGAGAGAGAGAGAGCAATATTAACTGGGTCGATATTACCCTGCGAGTTTCAAATGTGACCATTGATAACATTGTGGTATTTACTGATAGTGGAAAAATCAAAGACTTGAGCGTGTCAGTAGGAGCGACCATAGGAGAGATCTGTAAACGTGTTGTTAAAGACGGCGATACAATGAATGGTAAACTCAACATGAACGGAAGTATCATTGCTAATTTCAGAGAACATCAGATGATGACTCTGCAATGAAGATATGCTTAGAAGAGAACGACATCGAAATAATGACCTCGTTAATAACAATCAGTGATGGATTGGCCACGTTCATATCTGAGTATAATACTTGTGCACCCACATCGATCGATTTTCGCAAAACAACAATAGACTCCTCAGTGATTTCGTTCTATTTTCATTTTTTCATTGGCCTCAGGCATTTAGCTCACAGAAAGCGAAAAAAAAATCGCAAAGATTGGAGTAGGTGTAATTCGTACCACTCTGTACATCAACGCAGTCTACACATAAGCGTCTGAATCTTCAACATCGTCACAACAAAACAATTCCATTAAACATACCGTGTTCAACGCTACGCGATTTAGTTTATTTACCACATTTCCATCGACATATTTTCTGGAACCGAGTCATTCGTGTAAAATCGAAATATTGAGGAAACTTTCATACTGGAACCAGCGGATAAAAACTTAACCTCAACAACATACTGATGGTGTCTGGAATTCGCCCCAAAACATCTCAGTTGATTACCTAATATATAATATAATGAATCCGACACATCTTACAAACATAAAAAGCATGTACGTGGAAGGCTTCGCTGATACAAATTGTCGATGAACCTATGACAAAATAACAACAAAAATTACCTCAGACGTATCACGTCATCCACCAATGTTGTATGTGCGCTGTCGTCACTGGGCACTGAAACAACAACGTCAATCGGTATGTTATCAGTGAGGCACGTGATATCGCCCGTAATTGGTATCGGTGTCACTGTTGTTGTTCTTGTTGACTTGCTGATATCCCTAATATTAACGCAAACTAATTGCAAACATGTGCCGATAAGAAATTAAATGTACACACAGAAATAACAAGGGCGGCGACGCGTGCATGTATAATGGGGAATGTAAAATCTATACTATCAACAGAGCAAAACGACAGTGTAATATCAGAGTGAGTTTGCTGACATTAGCGATATTTATTATCGGTATCACAAGAACGCAACAATACCCACGTATAGATAATAATTACCCAAGAAAAAACAACACATCTGGAATAGATTAATGCTAATACAACATCGCAGCTAACATCAAAATCATCAACGTCAACGCAGCCAGAATTCGATATTTTTTTCCAACTCCGATTAATAATTCATTGGTATTTGTTTATAAGAACAAGGTAGAGTCTACCTTCACAGACTGAAAAGTTGTTGATATTCCAACAGGATCATATCAAACAAATCAATAATGAACTTCATCGTAGAATAAAATCAATAACGAGAAAAGAATCTAAGATCGTCAGAACCACAAAGATCGGATAATTTTTTCGAGAATAAAACACTTGAAAAACCTATAGATTATATAAAGCACATAGTGTATGGTCCTCGCGTATCTAGTTTCATGGGTTGGGATACTTAAATCAAGTATTTATCCTGCGCAATAGTTGCTGCTGGCAGATGAAACTAGAGTGAATGAAATGATTCAGTAAACTAGTGAAATTACCTTTAAGCATTTGAATAAATTTGAGAAGAATATGTTTAATCCGGAATGTTTCAGAATTCAAAAATATTATGATAAACGAACTTGGTGAATATATATATATATATATATATATATATATATATATATATATATATATATATATATATATATATATATATATATATATATATAAATATATATATATCAGATTATTTACATTCTAAATCACCTACCCTTAATTATTTAAAGGAAGAATCATTGGGCTAATGCATGGACTGCGAGGAACAAAATGTGATTTAGAATTATTTTAAAGAATCGTCTGTAAAATCAGAAATTGACAAGTGTGGAAATGAGAATATAAGGATGAGTACCATGCAAAAAATATTTTATTATTATCATAAGGTCACAGAAGACCAGCTGCCTAAGTTCAAACTACCGTCGATAAATTACAGCAGAATATCAATGACACAAATGACAAATATCTTTCCGAAGATTTACGCCACATGGGTAAATAACTGCGACCTTGCCGGTAATTGTTCGACATAACAATGATATAAATGGTTGTGATTGTCATGTATTGCCTGGATATGTCAGTGTCGTGTCGATGATTATGTAAATGTCGTCTATGACGTAGTCAATGGTAGTTATACAGTGTCTGCGCAAGTATCCCATGGGCAGGCCCAACAGGCATATCTTCTAAATAGTTTTTCTCCAGATATCCTATCGAGTCATTTGATTGTATCAGAGGAAACTAATCCTGTATATTTATGATGCCACAATCCCTCTAACCGACCAAGATGGTAATTTATTGAACACACGTATGGAAGAATTAACTGTTAATCTGAATGTGCGTAACAGGCCCTGAACGCTATCTCACCATAAAGAAACATCATACAAAAATCGCATTCGACATACAATAAAAAATTACATATTTTCTTCTTTGATTTTGTTTACTTTCGTTATTTTTGAGTGTACCGTTTACGCTGTTATTCTGACTTTGAATCAGAATCCTTAGAGGATTCCACAAAATGTTTTTTTAGCTATCTCGCACGCGCTTTTGCGATTTCATACTGCTTCGATAACTCTCAATGGCGTTTGCGAGTGAAACAAATTTAGCTTTCTCGTGATCATCGTGTAAACCAACCAAGGACAATTACATTACGCGTTGGAGTAACTTAATAAAGCGATATTCTTCCGCTAGTATATATCTACCCTCTTTCCGTCGCTGTTCTATAATTTCAAAATCGTGGTTGATATTTTTGCAGCATCAAGTTGAACTTGGCATCGACTTCGGCTACCTAGACTATTCCCGGTATCTGAGCTATCTTTGTAACTTTCGATGCTGCCAAATATATTAAATTGGACCATTCGATAAGATCATTGACAATCCAGATATTGGTATCTTTCATTACTACCCTCAGCTACAAATAAATTACTATTGCATAACCCAGTCTAACACTATGGTTTTTGCGCCTGAGCATGCTGAACAACCACTAAGAAAACTTCAACGATATCATTATGAATGAGCTTTTGTTGTGTATCCGTTCCTGGAATATTTATCTGAATATTTTGTCTACGGGTATCTCCTGGACGATGACACAATGGAACTGGCAGTGTAGGAAAACTTTCCTGCTGAATCTCAAATATTCTGTTAACAAGCGAATCTAGGTCGATTTCTTCTGATATAAGCTGAAGCTCAAACAATCTACGAACAAGCTAATCTAGGTCGATTTCTCTATTATAAGTACAACATCGTTAGGTCGGCATAAATTTCAGAAATCTAGCAATGACGTTTCTGCAATCACAATACGCGCTATCTGAAGCTAAAGTCGAATTAATTCTTTCAACCGTCGTAACGATTTATCACGCCATTGGTGGTCGTAAAACATTTCCTCGTACACGTCGACGTAATTGCTTAATCAGTTATGTGACGATTTTCCTTGTTCGTCGCCTTTGTTTGTCATCGCCAGCCAATGGAGAAACATCATTAACGTGTCCTTTAAGACCATATGTATTTAGTTCCAAATGATGATTTTAAGAATATATTTTTTTTTCAGTCCGCTCAGGGGTCCACGCATCACCACGCTGTCTAAAGAAGTTGAGATGCGTGCATGACCAACCTCCCCGCTGTTTCATCTCTCTGGCAATACAGAGTTAGAGTGAAACTATTAAATAATTCAATCGCACGTGTTGTTGCATGAAAATCACCAGGACCATTAAGATAATCGTTTTATGTTTCGAGATTGGATCATTTACTGACGGAAATTATGATGGTTCTGATAATCTGCCGTTGTGGTAATACACCGTATGTGGTGTAACAGAAGCAGATTCAAAATAATTACGTATTTGTTTACGCTTTATTCTTCAGTGACCCAAACTAACATCGTCATCGATAAATGGTTTAACAAAGTCCACGAATGATTAACTAATATAAAATGTAACAGTAGCGAATCGAACAACGTCATTTGGAAATCGGATAATCATCGATAAAAAGTTTATTGATAAATACGCAAGCATCTAAGATCTAAAATGAGCAAACTGCGGCATTTCATATCGACGTTACATCTGCGAACCACAAAGTCAAATTCTTCTATGTTCATAATTAATCTTGTGTAGCTATTTACTATTAGATAACGTGCTAGCTGTAAATTTAACGGTGCTTTTTCTGCAAATATCTTATCATTTTGAGGAAGCCAGACAATTTTGTCGCCTGAATGATACTATCGCAGAAGCTAAAGTCAGCGATGAAATTATCTTCGAGTCAAACATATATAGTAATAGTACTATTGGAACCCAACTACACTGATATTTTGTTATCAGAAAAATACTTGATATGAACACTGGTATCCAGTTTATCTATAAAAAAAAACACTAGTGGGATAAGCGGCGATATTTTCAAAAAAACAGCATGTCTTCGGAATTATATTTTGTGTTTCAGAGATCACCATGTCCAAACTAGACACAAGATCGTGATGTCTCGTCAAGAAATTCTTTTTTAGTTCGACAACATAGATTGTTTTGTTGTACTATATGAGCTACAGCAGAGGATATTATTTATTTCATATTTTGTTGGAGATATTCTTTCCGGTAAAGTACACCAGACGGTAGCACAAATAGATCAAACGATTCACTGTAATAGTCCCTGGCTATGAAATACCTAAACAGATACAGGGTCACGCTTACTAACATAGTGAATTGTTTCAGAAATATCGCCATTATAAAATCTAGTTTTTTTATGGTAGAAATTGTGTATATTTTTCAGTCCACGCGTGTGAAGTATGATTGACAATCACTATTGGAACACCTTTACTATGATAGTTGTAGGATTTATTCAAAATATCGTTGGTTTTTGTTTTTTTCACGATATAAAATTTTGATCGTTTTTCCAATACAGCTAAGGCATCCATTTTAGCTCCGTTGATAAGAGAATCTTCCCATTGTGTTCTTTTTTTATTCGCAATCCTGTAAGTCCATTTCCTCATCGTGTAAACAACAACGAACACTGGATACCCACTTGAATAATATGATTTGTTTATGCTGGTAAACATGTCTGTTTAGAATTTGTATCCACTGTGACAACATTTATCTTTTGCAGTGAGTCCCTAACAGGGTCGAGTTTATCACGAATAACCCAAATTTCGCCTTCCCTGGCCACCATCATGTTGTACAATAAATTTTATTCTAAAAATATATTTTGTGCCACCTGCAAGGTTATTAATAAATCATAGTAGCATTCGTGTCGTTCATTGTCTAGTCAATAAAATTATCGTCGTGGTCTATCCGAAATGTTGACCAAACATAAACAGCGCCATCTTGCGCAAACTCATTATTGGCAATTCCGATACATTTCTGAAGTTTTGTAATTCGAATAGTGAATATTTCTTCGTGCCCTGGTACTCTGTCGATGTCGAATTTGGTGATGTGTTCCATCTTGTCTAATCTATCAATTTCACTTGAAACTAATAACATATTTATTTCATTTTGTAATTTTTGTGCACTTTTTGACCTTGAAAAAGCTGGTTTTACGGTAGTGGGGATAAAGCAAATGCTGTTTTCACGATTGTTTTACAAATTTTAAAAGTATTTGTTTCTTTAATTTGTATATTGTTCTAACGGTGTGAGATATGACGGTTTTGTCATCGATCGGATTAATTTTTATATAAATGACAATCGTGTAGACAACGTTCAAGCAATCACACAGAGCGAAATTAGCAAACAAGGAAAAAATGGAAGATTTGAAAAAAGCACGACTTGTTATCAATTAATCTTGATACAGGTAAAATAAAAGAATTTACCTCTCAATGAATACTGACAAAAAATAATTCGATATTTTCACAAAATCAATGTGCAATGTAGCAAACAATGTAACTAATTCAGGTGTATCAAAAGTTTATATCAGAAATGTTTTTTTCTACATCAATGAGTAAGATCCCTTGATACAAGGCTCAGATGGTCCTTTGGTAAATAAAAAACAACCCTAAAACATATTTATACGGCTCTGATAACAACTTTATAGCTTGTTTGGCTGAGTATTGTCGTATTTATTTTGATTACAAAACTGAGTCTATAATATCTGAAATTATACTCCCCTCTTCGGCCGACAATTGTTTTCGAATCTGCGGACCCTCCCCCCCGCAAAATCACTCATTATTATTCTTGTAACAACGATTTAAATGCAAATCACTAGACAGTGGATATATAATAGTTTACTATATACAGTAATGTAACTTATTTTTCCACTTACAATAGATATAGGAAAATGATCCACGTTTTGTTCACAATTTGGAAGCTCCGAGTCACGGATTAAACTGCTAAATACAACACGCGGCTCTAATTCGCCAACGCTCAAGCCAAATCAATAGCCGTAACGATTACACATGACCTAGCAGACATGATTTGCGGTTTAAAACGGTCGGATAAATTATAAATTCTCTGTCTATTAATGCGTTGATACTGATAAATTCTCTGTTGTGAACAGAACCGTTGTGTGTCGCATATGGAGAGTCTCAAATGGGTAACGATTTAAATCGTATTTATGAAACGAAATCAATGATGTCCAGTCTTTGCTCGCCACGACTCACAAATTTAATATCAAGTCATTAACCATTGAGAGTCTTTGTATTACATAGTCCTATTTCAGAAGGAAATATTTAGATAGAAAGAATAACGGATAATTTCGTTCATTCCGACAGACAATTTGATTTGTTGTACGTAAAATGTAGTCCTAAACAATGTTGAAATAGTGAAAGTATATTATACATTTTTGGTAACTATAAATCAAAGACTAAGTGTCCATACAAGTAAACAGAACATTTTTCAAAAGTCAAAAATATTCGTCAACACAAAATGTCCAGTGCGTGTGATGTTACGTTGACACACTAGACAGGTACCATTTGAGTTGGCTAACACAACACAATGACAGTGTTAACGTTTACATTCCATAGCTAAATAATACACTATAGCTATATTTTTGTGAAAAGAAGATTAATGAATGCAGAAATACGCATGACCAGATATTTTCAACATTCGATTCGGAATATTGAAATTTACAGAAGACGTAAATAAATCTGTTTTAGTCGGACTTGCATCACATACTAGCCGCTTAAATATGCTTTGGTTAAGTAAAGTTCTATCAGTTGGGGATAGCGGTTTATGTGTACATTCTTTTGTGAACAAAAGGGGAGTTTTTTTTCATTAAGTAAGTTCACATATAAACGAAGCTTATATGTAGGGTAGATTCCATGCAACACATATACCGCCCATCCACCCCGCACCCAACCTGGTTATGATCAAAGCAATACCGGTAGTTTTAATTTTCTTTCACTGTTCCTGTCTTGTAGGGTTTGCCATTTTTCATGTTATGATATGTTAAACATGACATAACAAACCCCTGTGGGGTTATATAGGCAATATTGAAGCATGTGAGGCAATTATTTTTCCCAAATCCCTTTCGATAGGCGATTCAACAAATGACGGTCAAAATTGTTCAATGAAAGAAAATTATTCAAGAATACGAGGTTAGAAAAGTTTTCCCACAATAGCGGCCAATAAGTAAAAGGAATTCTGCACAATAGCTACTTGGGCTTACTTGGACCAATCAGAATCACATAAAGTGATATATAATATAAAAAATGTTCATGACATGTTGATGCAATGAGAGAGTACTGTCAAGAGTGACACTGAGGTTTCGTACAGACTGCTTGAAGTTAATATTGGTGTTGCTGATATTTATTCTCTGAGGCAAAGGAAGTGAATGAGAAAGTCTTTGTGTTTTAATCAGGATTGCTTCAGTTTTATCATCATTCATCTGCAGCTTGTTGCATGTCATCCATGATTTCACATCAGAAATGCACCTATCTATACCTTTGATGGTAGCTTCAACTTCAGCTAGATGGCTAGATTTGTATATTTAGGTGTCATCACCATACAATTAGTAAGACACTGGATGATGCTCTATGACACTTGAGAGTGACTGAGTGTACAGAATGAAGATAACAGGTCTAAGAACAGACATCTCTGGAACACCACAGCATAAATCAACTGGGTTGACGTGTTTTCCATTTGCGGACACAATTTGTGTCATGTTAACCAAGTATGACTTAAACCATAGTAAGGCCGAATCGTGAATGCCAAATACATGCTGGAGACGGTGAAGTAATATATCATGGTCTATTGTGTCAAATGCTGCAGACAAGTCAAGGAGATTGATGATTATAGTCTTTCCGCTATCCAAAGCAGAGAGAAGGTCCTTGACTACTTTCAGAAGAGCGGTTTCGGTACTGTGGCGAGGGCGATATGCAGACTGTACGTTGCTAAAAAGACCGTTTGAATTCAGATGAGATACAAGTTGGGATAGAACAATTTTTAAAGATTTTTTACATGAATGGGAGATTAAAAACTGGGCGGTAGTTTTTTAGATCATTATGGTCAAGTGTTAGTTTTTTCAGCAGATGAGAGAGACGTATTAAAATCATCAGAAAGCCCTCACACCTCAAAAACAAATATATTATGAATTTTTTTCATCACCTTAGATACCCCTCTCCCTCAAAACAGCCATCTTATCTCAGAAAATGAAATAATCAATCGAAAACCAATGGCGATTCATGCTCAATAGATGTTTCTTTTATATTAAACAATAAAATATTATATATAATGTCCTTCTGTCATCTAATCTGACATGTAGGATTTGATCTGACAAATAAGTTTTCTAAGAGATTTAATTACATCAAGTCAGCGTCATACTGGTATAAAACCTAAAATAATAAGCTATAATATGTAAAAAAAAGTTTTGTTATGATATTATGATGTTATGATATATCACCAAAATATGGATCAGTATGGTTATTCGCGACTGAAAACAATCAGCGAATAAATGGATGGGCAGATGATCAAAAGACATCGAATTATATTTTATTTGATAACGAGATTTCTAAAGCTATGCAAAATTAGACATCTACTACTATTGTAACCCATATTTTATTATAATCTTTTTCATATCTGTTGACTCATTGGCAGAATATCTATTAACATACTGTCAAAAATACGGAACTAGGGTATTGAATAGTCCATGTAATATTTTATACTCCGCAAACACGATCGTATCTGATCAAGTAATTTTTATAAGTGGTACTTGCTTTATTACAAGCATTATTTTTAGTCGCAAGTCAAGGTTCAATTTTTACACGCTGTTGCAAGAGAAACTCCAACGCATGACAATGTCAACAAAAATGAATTAAATTATGCTCCGCTTGAAATTATACCAGAGCCAGTCATTAACAATGGTCAATATGATATCACTCGAAGTATTTTGTTCTACAGTTTGTAACAATTCTTCACACACCAAAGATCTTATGATAATGTCTGTAATATTGCAGCCAGAACGTTAACATCATGTTTTGGAATGTTTTCTGAAACATGATTAAATTCAACTATATTTGTTTCATTATATAATATTTGTTTACATATTTTATACAATAGTACCAGTCCACGGGTTTGATTATTATAATTAACTCAATTTAGTTGTACATGCGACAAATTCAAGATACCACCAGTAAGACGTTACGGTTAATTTGTATTAGGTTGTAACAGTAAAAATGTTTCTTCGGCATCTTTATTTAACACTAGAGATACAGCTCCAAAAAAGAGACGGTTTGAATAACGCCATATATATGTGGTAAGTATACTAAATTTTGCACCGCTAAATACAGACAGCCTATACACACCAGTGAATTCTGCGTTATGCTTGATAGTGTTATTTTGCGGTGTCCTTGTTGCTGATTCTGATGATACTATTTATACAAAATTATTCGCTCGTCCGGGCAAAAATATCAAGATGTTGGAGATGGATTTTAGATATCATAAGATAAATTTCGTACACGTTATCCAATATTTTATTTTAATGTTACTAAGCATAGCGAGCGAGATGTAGACAGCACAGCTGATATTGAAATTACTTGGACACTCGATGCAGTTGCAGCAGCGCAGGTGTATGTAAATGCGTTAGTGATAAACGATAGAGTTGTTTTAATTAACTCTGTCGGAAGTAAAATGTCAGTCCAGGTTTAAAGTGTTTGCACTTTACTTTAAGTTTAATCTGTAAGTTTTATATAATGACACAATATATTGTGAAAGAAATATATTTAACTGATGGCCACGTTAAAAAAATTAATCTCTTATGTTGCAAAAAAGAGGGGTTTATCATTAAATGTCAAAACACACGCAGGTCGTTTATGTACTATACCAAATTTGTGTTAACAAAATACAAGTACCTAAAAAATCGTAAAATCTTTTGTTTTAAATTTAAGTGCTCGCAAATAACTGTGATGGTAAAACAAGGTGGTTTCTTCGGTCCTGCATTATCTGTAATAGTTAAAAAATTAATGCCTAAAATTTTGCTAGTGTTAGGTACATTAAGACTGGCCGAAGAATCTGGAGCAGTATCTGACGCAACGAAGCAGGTAGTTGAGGGTTATGGAATAAAGAAAATTTTCGTATCAATTTTCGCAGCAAATTAGGAAAATTAATTGTGATATTCTGCGTTTAATTTCACGTGACTGATGAACACAATGCAGAAAAGAAAAACTGTAAAAAGAAAGAAAACGACGAAGAAAAGACAACGACCGAGGCTAAAAGGTGGATTTATTCCAATAACCCCATTACTAGTAGGATTGGCGGGAAGTCTATTGCTAGGTGTGTTAGGTTGAGGACGAGTACTAGTGCTGCCAGGAACAAAGAGATAAAGTCAACCCCGACAGAGTCGCTGCGTTAAGTACCTTTGTTATCCTTGAAAAACTAAAATAGAAACAGTTTTCCACGGAGATTATTCTAAAGATTAATTTACAGCGATTCCATTATATATATATATATATATATATATATATATATATATATATATATATATATATATATATATATATACAAGATTTGAGTGACACATCTGGCACTCATTGGCTAGCTGTTTTTGGCCATAATTATTTTGACTCATTCGGAATTCCAACAAGTGACGAAGTAAAAATATATGAGTAAAAACAAAATATTAAATTATTCGTCGTCTAATCGACATCAACCTTTTGTTATATCCACTTGTTGGTATTATTTCATAGTGTTCATTAAATAGATAACCAAAAATCTAAAGTTTATTATAAAATTTGACAAGCAATCTTGTCATGCCAAAGTTGAGATTGTGTTGAACTTTTGCCGAGCTTGTAAAGCTTCAAGTTTTATCTAAACTCACTCACATACAATGTCAACATATTGTATTAAGTGTATATCAAAGACAGAAAATAAAGATAAAAACAGAAAAACAAGAATGAAAGAATTATTCTGAAAAGCATTTGTGTAATCTGTGGAAAAAGTATGTTTTTGCCAGCAAGAGAGTTGCCGGAAGCGGGTTGTCTTGAAAAGATTATTTTAGTAGATGATTTAATAAATAATAACATTCGAGTGCGATTGCGATAGAGATATATGTCTTGAGCAAAAATAAAATTGTTACATATTATTAAAATGACAACTAGAGATAAATAATTGGAACAGGTATAGATATACATAAATTAATTGGCAAATTCCAGAAACTAAAATGCGGCTGGACATTGCCATGCAATAAATATACTGGATATTATAATCCTCTTGATAAACACCTTGATTGATAATCCACTGCCAGAACAAGAACCTTAGAATCAAGTTGATGCAATAGAAATGCGCAATGATATCTGCCACAGAGATATTGAACTTCCAGACAGCGTACAAAATAAACATTGTTGCGATAAATGTTACACTAACATATAAAGATGCGCAAACGTGAACGAAGGCTGGTTCAATGCTTTATTTGAGTAAAATATAAGTTTGTTCTCGATAAGTATGATGATCTTGTTGTAGTTGCCGCAACGTAAAGTTTGCAAATGAAGTTTATGATATCTGGGATATAGATTTAGTTAATATATCAAATCTAGGTCAGTTTCACGTTGGCACCGATAGGGCTACAAATGTTTATCTTTTTAATATTGTAGATGGTTTTAGTAAATACGCGTTTAGTATACCCGTTTCCGATAAAACAGACATATCGATGATTGATGCGCTAAAATAAATAATAACAACTAAAGGAAAAAGAAACAAACAAAATATGGACTTATCATGGAGCAGAGATTTTTGATGTATTGCTTTTAAAACAATATGACATTAAAATATATGTTACTGGAAACAAAGGAAAACGTGTCAACGTCGAAAGATATAATAGCACGCTCGACAAAAAGATTTGTAATCATTTGACAGCTAAATATACAAGTATATATTATGCCAATTTACAGAAAATTGTTGACGAATATAACACAAAACATCGAACTACTAAAATGTCGCCTAACGATGCGATTGCATATTCAATATTAGCAAACGAAACTATATATCACAGACAATAATTTAAAGTTGGTGATAAAGTTAGAATTTCTTTGACGGAAAACTTTTGAAAAAGGATATACTCGTAACTGGAAGGAAAAGTACTTGTTCTTGATAAAGTACTTTTAACAATACTAGTTACATATTCGCTGAAATATTTATTAGGTGAACATATAAATGTGAGTTTTTACGAGCAAGAACTTCAAAAATCAGAACAAGATATAATTGTCATTGAAAATGTTATTAAAGCGCGGCAGCTAAAGTTTAGTAAAATGGCGTGGATATAGCGATAAATTTAATAGCTGGATACCAACTCGGTCGATTTCGATCCAATAATATTACTATAAATTTCATCGTATTTTATTAATACTGAATTACATTGTACTGGTTTCCATAGAGAAATTAAATTTAATTTTCTCGCATCATTAAATGGCATTAAATTAAATATTTTAACAAATATAATTTCGTATTTTTTGTTTTCTGGCTATTTTTACGTTTGAAATGATTTTGTAATTAGCCAAATATTTGATGATCTGCAACAGTAAAATTAAATTTTAATATTTTTAGCACTATGGTGCTTAACATCGTATTGCCCAGTAATTGTCTGCTTAAATATTTTTTAATAACAACTTCATCTTTGTCGTCTTTGTCATTATAATGCAAAATATAATTTTCAGAATAACCAGCAAATCTGTAATCAGTGATATTTTCTAACGAAAAATTTGAAACTGAAAAAACTCGCAAAAAATTTTCAGCCAGTCTCTCAATTAAAATTATTTTATAATAATCTTTTATCTGATTAATAAATGATGAGAATGCTCAGAGAAATAAAATATCATCAAAGAGTTAATATATTGAATCACAAAGAATTGGCTGAGGCAATTCGATGTTGGTGGTTGGCTCATGTTTAATTTAGTTGACCTTATTATAATATTAACATTTAGCGAAACTGACGAATTATTATTAACTGCAGCAAAAAAAATGGTAAAATTATGACATTACAATATAATCGTAATGATATTATGGAATTTAGTCATTGTTGTCTTACTAGAAATGATCTGGAAAAAACCATTAGCTATCGTATCTAAAGATAAATATAGCAACATTGATGTTGCTGATTTAGTTATATTATGTTTCATCTTTACTTATCTGCTACAATTTTTAAGATATTCTGAAGCAGATGTTATTTTTTTTAATCTCATATCTCCTCCCATTTCAATATTCATTGGAAAAAAAGATTTTTGAAAATTAGAAACATCAGAACAAGCTCTTCGTCATATGTCTTCTTTACCAGACGATTATCTGTTTTAATGTTATTTATATGGTCGATATCTATACTATTAGGTATTGGTCCGTTAAAAGTGGCAAGCACAATCCTGTGCGATTGATAATACATTTGTTTACCTTTCGTTCCACGTACCATCACACGATATCTACTTTTCTGTAAATTTCCAAAATCATTTCGTTCTCATTTGCCGAATAATTCATCGATCATTTGCTTCATATAAGTCAAATACTGAGTGAGGTTAAAATTCATTTTCTAATCCTAACTTTTCAATATTATCATCTGCAACTGCGCAAATTGCCCTGTATACTTTCTTTCCTTCTGGAATATCTCCCTCAAAGAAACAAAAGCAAATAATTATGTATAAATGTCAATGGCAATGATGAAAAATGTTTTCAATGGACTATTCTTTCTACGATATTTCCAAAAGAACAAAATGCTTATCGCGTTAACAAGCAATATCCGCACAAGGACTATATAATTTCGGAATATCTTTTCCGGCAGCATAAAATTATATATCAAAGTTTGAAAAACAAAACAGTGAGATAGTAAATGTTTTCGGATCAGACGATAAAGAAAAGGTTTACTCGAGATATATCTCAGTAAATGCTACACAAAATTCATTAAATTTATTATTTTTAACATAAACAATATACATTAGTTAATAACAAATATCTGAAAAATCAGGATAACAATTTCCCATCTAATCATATTATTTATCTAGATTGTATGAATTTGTATGAATATGCGTGTCAGAGCCAATGCCTTGCGGTGGGTTTCATTGGATAACATCAGACTAATTTCTTAAAGGAACTGAAAATAATTTACATTTAAAAATTAATAATAGTTTTTCAGATATTTCATACATTCTTGAAGTTGATGTAGAATATCCTAGTTTGCTGCACAATCTGGATAAATATTATCCCTTTTAAGAAGTCAATTATGATAATTATAGTTTATTATCTCCTGAACAACGAGCAAGGCCAACAGCACAAAATTATATTGTTAATAATTTAGTTCCAAATTTGTTAAATAAAAGAAATTACGTTATGTATTACAAAAATATAAAACAAGCAGTAGATGCTGGACTAATTCTGAGAAAAGTCCAAAGCATGCTAAAGTTTAATTAGCCGATGTGTATGGCAAATTATTTTGATCTAAATACAAATGGTCGTGGTATGGCTCAAAGTAAATTTGAGTAAACCTTTTTCAAGCTAATGAATAACTCGGTGTTTGGAAGGACGATGAGAAATATTCGAAAACAAATTTTGATAGAAAATTTTAATGACATAACTCGCAGAAATCAATTAGTTAATGATGTTAGTTTTATTATCATTACATTATTTAATTATAATATTCTTGCAATATAACGACCAAAAAAACAAATGTAAAGTTAAATAAATTGGTTTATGTTGGTGCAGCTGTACTTGATATATCAATGTGGCTAATTTTCAATTTTCTCTATAATTTTACTAAAGAGCAATGGCGAGATTCAGAGTTGCTATTTACTGATACAGACTCGATAGTCAATAATATAAAATATGAAAATGTATATCAATATATGTATAATAATAAAGATTTGTTCGATTATAAGGTTATCCAGCATGCATTCGATTTGAAGAAAATTTGAAAAAGAAAGTTACTGGAAAACTGAAAGATGAATTTATGTTTGTGCCGGTGAGAGAGTTTGTTGGACTTAGAAGTAAAATGCATGCTCTCGTATTAGATGATAATAAACGGACAAAAAAGCAAAAGGCATTCCTTTAGGATATTTGAAAATGATAATTAATTTTGATGATTACAAAACAGCTCTAAAGAGTAGCATCACTTTTTCAAAGCAAATGTCATCAGCAAAAATCATCATAAACTCGAATCGAATACAATAATAAACCTGGACTAAGTAATTTTGTTGATACAATGTATTACAGAGACTGAATTTATACATTACCTCTTGGACATTATGCAAGTAATTTTTGTATAAACATAAGAAATAAAATAAGAACATTTAACATTAGCAGGTGAAATTAATAGCAAACTAAACAAAATATTTAATAAACTGCCATTACCATTTGAAGTTAATGATAAAATTTCAGGTATTTTATTGTTTAATATATAAAACTCTCCATACGTTTTCCATTGATTATTTCATTTTCTGAGATAAGATGGCTGTTTTGAGGGAGAGGGGTATCTAAGGTGATGAAAGAAAAAATTTCATGATATATTTGTTTTTATGGGGTGATGGCTTTCATACTATATTTATTTTTGAGGGGTGACGGCTTTCTGACCTTAAACTCCTTTTTGAGAGAGAATCATCATCCTTATATATATATATATATATATATATATATATATATATATATATATATATATATATATATATATATATATATATATATATATATATATATATATATATATATATATATATATATATCAAACAGAACAGAAAGTGTTATCCCTGGATTCTATGGAAGAATTCTTCATAATAGTACGCGGAATTAATAATTTTATATAAATAAACTATGTTACAGGTTAGAGAATTATAATTCGTACTCAACAGAGTTTCAAATCAGGTCCGCGAGTAAATGGCACTCATCGGCTTGCCTGCACACAACAGCACATATCTAGCCACGAGTAAGCAATGCATCACAAAAAATGATGGCACTGAACTCGTGTGTAGCAGACCTGAGTTCGAAACTCCGTAGAGTACGAATTATGATTATTTTATCTGATGATAGTATTATTTGATAACCAATATACAATAACGTACCATCCTATAACATCTCCGATTTGAGCTGTTATCTGCTCAGCTACTGGAATGTTGTAGATGACTACGACAGCTGAAAATGCTGTAAACAAAAAAACAGTTATTATATCTAAATACCGTGAATCTCACTTCGTTGCATATTTAGCACTACAGAGTATATAAAAGAAATAAAGCAGACTTAATCGAAACAACATTGGAGTCAAAGTAGTATAATACAGTCACAGATATTTCGAGCGATGATATTTGGTACAGATAAAATTAAATCTGACGGGGATGAAGGTCAGATGAAGTGATATCGAACTTTTTGTTATTGTTATTGGTCTGTTTGAGTTATTAAATGCAAAGTACAAAATATACATCAAGAATATGTATAATTACATTGAAATGTAAAATACACAGAACACATCAAGATTGTGTGTATTTACTATGAAATGTAAGTTCGCAATACACTTCAAGAGTAATTAATGTGAAATATTAAATACACAATATACTTCAAGAGTAATTAATGTGAAATATTAAATACACAATATACATCAAGAGTGTAATTACTGTGCACAATGCACGAAATATAGACACGATTTTATAATCAAAAAGAACTTAATACTACCAGCTATAACAATCAATGCCTGACAATTGCAATATCAAAAGGCAAACAGAATTTAAACTTGGTGAACATACGTTTGAATTCCAATATGGTTGTCCTACGCAGAGTAATCTCTGGGTAATGTACGGTAATGGGCAGTAATGGAGACGAGAAAAGTATTGTAAAAAAATAGAGTAATGGAGTAAATTAAAAATACATATTTAGTAAAGTTTCTGGTTGATGTGGATTATCGATGAACATCAATTCGAACATTTATGGCTTACGTGTAAGTAACGAAACTCCATATTAAAATTACATTTAGGTATACTATACTATCATAACAAATATAGTTTTTAATGTATAGGCTCAGATAATTATATGCATTTCTTTATTTCTGTCTCAGTTGACTGATATTTGTAAGAATTGTTTTTATTATTTTTGCTTGAATTTCTTTTAAATTACTCTAGTCTGGACACAATTACTGTACATTACTGTCCTTTACTGTACATTACCGTGTGTATTTAGACACTATATGGATCAATATAACCCGACTGCATGCAATTTGTCTTGTTTAGGTATTAATTGTTGCCACCATTTCGCTCAAGTCTGTTCGGAAGTACTGGTCAAATAAAGTACTAATGATATCCACTAATGCTCTAAATCAAAACATCTCTCAGTACATAGCTTAGTAGAGTGTACATCACCTAACGCTATTCATTTCAAAGACTTTCCCATAATGGATTCCTTAAGGAAACTACAAAGATGTTAATAGCTTTTGCCAAATGCACATTAGTGTGGGGGCAATCAGTTCGGTACATTCTGAATATGGAAATATTCGGGATATATACGGAATTATACGTGATATCTACGGAGACATACGGGATATATAAATTAATATAAAGCGGTACGCAAATAATCCAGAGAATTTATTCATAAAAAAGAAAGTATTTGTGTACATGTATTTATAATATGTATGTATATATATATATATATATATATATATATATATATATATATATATATATATATATATATATATTGCATGGACATCTAAGCGATTTGCAATAAGATTATATCCCCATTACAATTAAATCTCTAATTATCGTAGTCCTGCGTCATAAGAACGTTTATTTTCGAGCATCATTTTTTCAAAATCGGATCAAAAATCTTTACGTAATAAGAATCTCCTTCATAGACTATATAATTGATTAAGTAATATGTAACAAATTAATCTCCTTTCTAATAAACCGATACAAATCTGCATTTGTTTATTTTTTTATGCGTAATATAAAAGCATTTTTTGTAATGTAAATGTTTTTCTCTCCTGTGATAGTATTGGGGAGGGGGGGCTGTTATTACTACCACTGAGGGTTTTTTTTGTTCTTCTAGCATAATCATCTTTGCGAAAAACTAGCTGTCGAAATAAATATGACTCTACGCTAGAATGCAAAATTATTGTGAAAACATACAAATAGAAAAAGGTAAGATAAATAAGAAAATATTTACAAAAGAACACTTACTACTTTTTGTGACGTTGATGTTCCCGACAAGCCGATAGTTATCTCCTCCAACTGGTCGCCACAGCTGAAAGTATGTCGTGCCCGCATTATCAAAGTATGTCTCGATGGTTTGTACCACCCCGCAACACGTGACTGTAAAGTCCGGGATAGGAATCAAAAACCCGGTATCTGGGTAAAAAACTAGAACTTGAAAGGAATATATATATATATATATATATATATATATATATATATATATATATATATATATATATATATATATATATATATATATATATATATATATATATATATATATATAGATGCAATAAACTGACGACGAACAATACGAAACTAGTAACTAACTAGCCTAAGCGCTTTCGACTCTTAATGAGTCTCTTTCAAAGGTTTCCGCAACCAGTCTATACAAGCTGGTTGTATTTATAGTTTTAGCACATGTGAAGACAGCCATGTAGAGGTTTACAAACACAACGTTTTTGTGTTTATTTGTTTGTCGTATATATGTTTTGCATTTGCCTTTGAAAAAGACTCATTAAGAGTCGAAAGCGCTTAGGCTAGTTAGTTACTAGTTTCGTACTGTTCGTCGTCAGTTTAATTCATCTATTTTAAGTAATCCCTGACACGTGATCCCTTGGTGGATCCAGTACGCTTGAAAGGGTTGTTATTCGCCATATGATTTGTATTCTATATATATGTGTATATAAATATATATATATATATATATATATATATATATATATATATATATATATATATATATATATATATATATATATATATATGCTGAATCTCACAATATGTATAGTTTTTACACTTCGTTTGATCGTTACCACTTTTAGATACATACATACATACATACATACATACATACATACATACATACATACATACATACATACATACATACATACATACATACATACATACATGCATGCATGCATGCATGCATGCATGCATGCATGCATGCATGCGCGAGCACGCACACACACACACACATACATACGTACGTACGTACGTGCGTGCGTGCGTACGTACGTACGTACATACATACATACATACATACATACATACATACATACATACATACATACATACATACATACATACATACATACATACATGCATGCATGCATGCATACTTACACACACATCAATATATATATATATGGTAATTTGAAGCATCTTATTAATTATTTTCAGGATGTTTGCATCATTACGTGTTTTAAATTGTATAGTTTTAAAAATATTGTTTGGACATATTTGTACATTTTGAAATAGTAATTTTGGCAAATAATTTGACAAGGTATTTGAGTCCTTTTGTTAACACGTATTTCCTTGTCATTTTGCCAATGATGAATGCCATTTAAATGAAGTTACTTACCCCTGAAGTTGACATCGTGTGATTCAATATAAATATGTCACGTGAAACTATATAATCATATCACGTTATATTAGATCATGCAAACTGCAACATGGTCGTATAAATAGGAATCAATAATCGTATTTGAAAGAAGAAAAACAAATTGTGATTGTTTGGGAGATTCAGAATCATTTTGGTAAAATGGGATGTACACAAATGGACGCGATGGTACACGAAGCAGGAAAAGGGTGAATGTCAAATGTGTCATTATGTACACATGCATCTATATTAAAATAATGAAAGTTCTTCATAAATATTGGCTGAAAAACGTTTTCTTGAATCAGTTTAATTGAGCAGTCTTTATCTTCTTTAAAAGCTAACCCCACCCCTGCAAAAAAAGACAATACAAACACATATAGATTCGTTTCATACCACATGTATTACGGCTACTATCAGCAAGGTGTCCCTAAGTAAACTGACAGTATGTAGATGCCGCGGCAGATGCAGGCACACACAAAAAACACCTTCGTAGACACACGCACACGCATACTCAGAGAACGAATCATACAGTACAAGTATCATAACGGTGTGTTAACATGAAATGTTGTGTTTTTTTTTTATTCAGAAGAAATCAAAGAGGGTGAGTACTGGGGATTTCTAAAGCAATGTTCCTTCAACCGTTGAGTTACCAAACCGTGTCCAATAATTATTTTTGGGAACCTCTGACATTAAAAGCTTAGCAGTATAAACTACTGAGTTTAACAAATAATTGAAGAATAAAATATATAAAGGAGGAACAAATTCCACAAAATAGAAGACTTGTTATCAAATGCATGCATGTGCAGTTCCAAGTTTTGTAATACAGATACAATAAGTTACACACTTACAATCAGTTGCATATGTATGACCAAATAAACATGCCTGCTTTTGATAGGATTTTGTCGACTCTTTAAGACAAACTGACATGTTTTGTTCTTCTTAGTAATGACATTTGAGCTGTAGCTGTTTTATTTTTAAAATGGGATATTATGTTCTATTTTCGTACTTTTATGTAAATAAATACATTTTAGAGCTTCCGATATTGAAGACTAAGATAACTGTCCATTTATGGGAGAGCAAGCTTAATGAAATTAGAAAAGAGCATCGACAAAGATGTAGATGATTGATACGGGAGTTTTCGAGCCCTATCAAACAAGCACGTAATTAAACAACCCAGAAGCATGGGCGACACGCACATGATATAAGGAGGTGTAGATGAACTCAGAGAAACACAGGGACACAATGACTGACCTAAAATTTAATTTAGGACTATACAGATCAACTCACACAGACACCTGGAGATACAAAATCAGCATTGTAATTGTATCTTTAACACTACATTGATCATAGATGAGAGATGCAAAAATAGTATACTTTACTGTATCTAGAACGCTACACTGATCAGAGATGCCAAAACACAAATGTAATTTTATATACAACGGTACGCTGATTAGAGATGCACAAACACAAATACGGCACTGTTATTGTATGTAGAACTCTGCACTGATCAAGATGCAAAAACATAAATACGCCATTGTAATTATATGCTCACATACAAGGACCAGATCACAGTGATTAGATACGCAGCGACAATGCTATAATTATATATAGAAGATTAAACGGATCAACTTAGGCAGAGACCTAGAAACACAGAGACAGTACTATAACCGCATGCAGTATATGTACCTACACGTACAGTGCAAATAAAACAGAGGATATGGATTTAATCGCACACAGTGTGATCTGTTTGCTTCCATTTTTGAAAGATAAGATTCGGTATTAAAAACAATAGCTGATGCGCCTTCATCCTTTCATACTGACACTATTATAGTTGCCTCACACGTATTTATATTTAATATTTTGAAAGGAAAAAAAAAAGATGAAAATTGTTTAAGAGATTGATATTTCTTCATTTATTTGACCTTGACAAAATTTTGTTCTTAGTTGTTGTTCTCTCGGACATCCCACTCGTCGTTCAGCAATGGAAATCAACGGTAACCGTCTAGTAAAGTTAATTTGTATAAAACAAAACTGATAACTGTATGATGTACTGCTATTTGTATGTAGCTTAATATTTGTAGGAAAAAAAGTCTCATATGTAGACTAATGTTATTAAGGATATTTCTTCCACGCCAATTGTCTTTATAATCGTCCATCTTATGCTGGTCTTTTCTTGCGTCTTTTCCACCAATTTAAATTACTTATGTGTGACAAATCAATCATGGATGTGTTTGACATACTGTATAACAATATAATTTTGAACTACACTCGATACCACATATGGCAACAATGTTGCAAGTGGCTGACTTCAATCGGGCGAAACAGCGACAGTCGAAAAAAATCTATTCGCTATATAAGTTTATGTAAAGCTTGGGGGGACGAGACATATAACTTTTAAAAGCGTGGCGGGCGGGACACATAACATTATATAAATTATAACAGATTCCGCATAGAGCGGAAAAAGATTTTAAAATAAAGCTACAACGAGTGGTGGGGTGGGACATGTAACTTGATAGACATATACATATAAACAAATACACACATAGACTGATGAAGTTCAATCTGCTAATGCATTTGTTAAGTGGAGAAAGAGCAATACATACAAACGTACTCAAACGCACACACACAAACGTACGTCAACGCACAAGCAAACTCACATAAATACATATAAATGCACACACACAGACAAAAACGTGTTTATTAAGTGATACGTTTTTTGTTAAGGGAAGAAAAAACATACACACATAAACACTTTTTTATTAAGGGATCAGCTTATTGTTAAGGAATAAAACACACCTACACACACAAACACATTTTTGTTAAGAGATAATATTTTTGTTAAAGGAAGAAAATAAACACACATACATACAAACACTTTTGTTAATGGATACTTTTTGTTAAAGGAGGAAAACAAACACGTATACACATAAAAGCGAACGATAATGTACTCAAATAACCACAAACACACACATACAAACATACACGAACGCACGGAAACATGTACAAATACACACACATATAGAACCACGTTCTTGTTAAGGGATACGTTTCTGTAAAGGGAAGAAGACAATCACATATACAGACACAAACGTACTCGAGAGCACACAAACACATACAATCACACATACACACATACAAACGTATGCGAATGCACAGAAACATATACAAATACACACACAAACAACCACTTTGTCGTTAAGGGAAACGATTTTTGTTCTTTTTTTTAAATTAACAAACACAAATACAGCCAAATAGATTGGTGATTTCACTAGTATCTCTTTTCTAACTGGTTGGAGGTAGCCCAGAGAATGGCTGATATAATGATTTCTGGGGTCATTTCTTGGGGCTTGTTTGGAGGGTGTGACCCAATTTTGACACCACTACTCGTTTTCATCTGGGTCCTTCTGAGTCGGGGGAGGAATGGAGTATGGGGATCCTATTTTAAGAGGGAGATATTGATAACATCTCTTAAGGAACGGCCACCTCTAGGTTTCAAAATGATTTGCGTTTTGGTTAGAGTGTCGATGTGAGAAACAACAGGAGGAGGAGGGATAGAGAGGTTCTGAACTGGAAGAAGAAGAGCTACCCTCTAAAATGGAAAATCCCAGACACGTTAAAAAAGAGAACAAAGAAAAGAACAGAAGAAGAGGAAAAAGTGAGGCAGAAGAGAAAAAGGCTGTGACAGTTAAGAAATCCTCTAAAGGAAAGAGTGAAAAGTCAAAAAAGAAAAAAATCGAACTTTTTAAAGTGATGTATTGCAAATAGGATTTTACAGTTATACCGGAATATACCAGAAAGAACATGTATGTCTCTTGGCTTTGATATATTTAAAATAAGGATCTATACTCAAGCACTCACACACGCATTAATATAGAGTCTATGTCGCTAGAAATTTGTGCATGCATGTTGATCATTTAAGCCTTGTGCAAATAGTGGTGGAAACACTAAAGAAGACTCATGCAATGATACCCTCAATCCAGCAGTTGAGACAGCTTTATTTGGAACAATAACTGGGGTTGTGGGTTGGATCGTGATCAAATTCTTTGTTAATGAGTATCACGAAGGTTTGCTCGGGAATGGGGATCGTGATGCAGATAACAAAATCCGAGAAACCTTCAGCTGTAAGCTAAACGAGGACATAGCCCTATGTTAGCGCCTTGAAAGTCTACATATACCCTTTTAAAAGCATTGGCATCACAATCGTAAACACTGACCAGACTGACAAAGACGGCACATGCGAATAGATAATATGGAAAACTGAAATTCCTCACCAATGCACAAAAAATTGCGTAGTCTGTAAGATACCAACGAAGATATTCAACTATTGGCTCCTTTGCTGCCTGGCATAAAATCCATGGCCGCTCAATATAGCAGTTGACAAACTTTGCTACTCTTTTTTGCGCTAGTGCATTTTATCCACTTAACTAGCTTCAGACCTAAATATGACTAGGGCAACACGTAACTCACGAACAACCGGCGAAGGTGCTGGTTACTATCCTAGTCAACATAAACTATTTCTCCCATACATCTTCGGAAGCTAAAATGATTTAGTTGTGGTATTGAATCTGCCGATATCCACCTTAACTACACAAAAGTCGCTTTTAATAACAAAATTATCTTTGCGCATGAGTTGGTGAATACATTTTGATAGCTGCTAATGATCTTTGGTAGGTCTGCATGTCTACGAACTGCATCTTCCACGTCCGCCAGAAATTCTTTCTGTGCGTCAAAATTTGTACTTGGCCAATAATGCTGTTTTCAGTCTGCGACTGACACTGGGACAATCTACACATATGGTCACAGTCAGCCTTCGCTGATCTAGTTCGTAACTATCATTTTGGTGTGTTATGGCATCAGGTCACAATTTATAATTCTGGTTCAGTACCCAGGAATGTAGTCCCAGTCTATGTTTAGAGCATTTGTTTCCTGTCTCCGTTTAGTGGTGGTAAAGAGTTAGATTTAAGCATTCTTGGTATGGATTTTGAGGCAATTGTTTATTCCTTAGAATACAAGCTTATGGAGTGGTTTTCTGTGTGTCGTCGACAGTGTACAGTGAGCAAAAGGTCTTGGTGTTAATCTGGAAGTGAAATCTGTGTTCCATTGCACGTTGGTTTGCCGACAGTCAAGCCTTTAAACAATGGTTAACTTATTGACACGATCTTCACCGTGAAGTCATCTTTAAAGGTATTTTAGATTTACAGATTTGAATTGATTGTCACACAGTTGAAAGTTCAGTACTGAGAAACAAATGTAGGGAATATATAGTAAAATCAATTGTGTTATATGGCCGTATGCCAAACAATCCCTGCGATATGGTTATAGGTTTATCCGATACCCCCCCCCATTCTTGCCTCCAGCCAGATTTGTGAGAAACTCCGAACTCACTCTACTTGCTAGTACGATTATTATGGACAAAGAAACTGTCTATATGTTGTTTAATTATTCAAAAGCGACATGTTCACGGTTATATTCTAAGGGAATTCTACCACCAGGTAGAGACGCAATTGCTTGCTTTCCATTTCGTCTGTATTGTCACGACCGGCTCGGATTAAGTATGACTTTTCGGGACCGGAAATCACAGATAAGTGCTAAAATATCCAAATGCAGTTTTCAAAGACTGTCCAATCGAAACAGAGAGATTCAAGTTTAGTGAAGACTCTCAATAAGTCCACGTTTCTGTTAAAACATGTTTGGGTGTTTCTAAAGGTGGATCATTTAGAAGTTAGGAGACGGTGGACTCTAATACGAGGGCCGAAGTTATGCACTCGTTAAAAGGGTCAAAGGAATTCTAGTGAAATTCTAAGTTTGGATCGCGAACAAAGGCTTCCAATTTCACAGGAAGCTTTCCGGGTGGGCGTGATAGGCGACGCCCGAAGATCTGGGAAGTTTTCATTTTTATGAAACTCTTAAGTTGCTAATAATTCGTGGTTCATTTGGTACAAAAAACTGTCATAGGTTGCTTAGTAGGATGAAGCATTCGCCATAAAAATAATGTTGCGAAGTCCAAACTATCTTTTAAACTGGCTTTTCAGTGACTTTTGGTAGGTGTGAAAGTAGTAAAAGTGTAGATATTTGAGTTAATCCATCAAGAAAATATGACGCTAAGATGCTCTTGGTAATAATACCAAAGCGAGTCCTTATTACTTACTTGCAACGTTCGCTTCAAAGCTACTTTTGACAGTGTTCACATCTACTCTGACGCCAACAATCGTACTCGAACCTGTACATCCTGAAAGAAAATAATCGCAATTTACGCATTATTAACCTTTTATATATTTAATATGTATAGATGTTAATGGCCTACCATTTCGTCTTTACCAGAGGTTCATTGTTCATGCTTTACCTTTAATCTTTGCCTGAACAATACGAATTATTGTTTGGTTTTATTTACTGTAGACATTTGATTTTTGATCATGAAAGTTGATCATACTGTATTCCCAAAGCTTAAATATAAAAACAAGAACACTGCAAGAAACAAAATAACTAAATGTATGCCGTATTCCAAACTAAATACATAAGCGTTGATGGATCATTACACAACATTATTAATGAGCGCATAACTCCACCCAGATAAATATGAAGTTGGTCGCGTAAGTTTCGAAAGACAATGACGTTTTTTTTTACTTAAAATTGAAATTTGGTGTAATATTGTTAATGAATACGAATTGCAACAACTTTTCCATTTGATTCGGATTCTAGCAGCATCTACCAATTTACTATATATTTTTGAATTGTGTTTACATAGGCATGCGTGTTTCTTTTATGTCATTGAATGATTCAGAATTCAGATCATAATATGCGAAAATTATGAAGCCTTTCCATTGCAATTATCGAAAAGATGATGTGGAAGTTAATGTTTCTTTCATTTTCATTGCAGTACGGAGGAGGTAACTGCACTTTGAATATACTCGAAATTACAGTACATTTTCAAAATGTGTAATAAACCTTGAGAACACATGATATGGCTCGTCTAATTCAGATTTACATACCTAAGAAAGTATATATTTTGAGGAAATTCAAGATGTAAAATTGTAAATATATTTTTGCCCATTTCTATGAACAGCTAAAGAAGACAGTTTATGTGTATAATTTGTGCTTTATTGTGAGGACCCTGTATAGCGTCTATATCTAGCTAAATAGAAAACATTGCTGTATCAAAAAAGTAAACACGAAATGTTCCCAAGCAGTTTGTGTATGTCAGTCTATGAAACATTTGCATGTATGAGGCCGTCCATTAAATATCTGCTTTAATTCACTTATAAAAAAAAATTGTTTACGTTAGAATATAGTCCCTTTGCGCGAAGGGTGTAATATGAAGGTGTTCAATATCGGAGAATATTGCACTATTCTAACAATGTAAAGAAAACGGAGAACAAATGATGATTATGTAATAATAAGACGTACTGCATTTACATCTTGATACTGAACACTCAGCTACGAAGACCCAGATGTGTCGTTGTCAAATGCGCCAGCAGATTAAGCTCGACACTGTCTTAGTTCAAGACACCATCACAGATTTTCATGTGTCGACACTTTAAGTAACAGGAAATCTAGTAGTTGCTGTACTATTTAGATGATATTCCGACCGATTTCCAGATATATTAACGCTCTTTACGCAAACTATCACTGGTTAAATATGTTAATGACATTATTGAAACATATTATTGGCATTTTTCTAGAATAATTTCTTAAACATCTTTTCATCTGTGGGTTTTATAATTTAGAATAGGATTTTATATATATATATATATATATATATATATATATATATATATATATATATATATATATATATATATATATATATATATATAGCACCATTAATGTTATGGTGTTCTGAATAGCAACTCTGAAATATGAAAACGTTTCTAAGTCTCTATTTTTACGGTGAAAGTATCAAATTTATAATATAATAGAAATAAATAATGTTCTTGCGCTTACTTTAATTGGTGAATTCTGAAAGAGATCGTCTTGTTTACTTGGAAGGGATCATAAAAGTTGGGTACGTAGACTGAGGGTTCGATGAAACCATGAACCATGAAATAAGAGAGAAAGAGAGAGAGAGAGAGAGAGAGAGAGAGAGAGAGAGAGTGTGTGTGTGTGTGTGTGTGTGTACATTAATAATAGCAATGATCAAGTTTTAAAACTGAGTACTATGTCTGCGGCTAAGCTTATGGCTCGAAAAGTAGTGAATTTAAAACGTGTCTCTCAGAAATTAATCTAATCATTTCAAGAGATGATTTGCAGATTTGTACTTGGCATATATATATATATATATATATATATATATATATATATATATATATATATATATATATATATATATATATATATATAGCATATCACATATAGATAACATATTTGCCTTTTGAACGGTGTTAAGATGTGCTACAGGCAAATGTATATTGACCAATGTGATTGAATTCCTCACATCCTTTAGTGTGTCCGTTACAAAATGTAGATATATGCCTTTTGTGGCTATTCACAATCACCTTTCATATTTTTAAGTTGATTGTTTTCTGTTTTTTGTTTAAATTTTTCTTCGCGTTTATTAAATCCGTATAATACACACTCATGGTTGAAACATGGAAGATGACTTTATGACGAAATCAGAGCAGTACAAACACTTGGTTATCTGTGCCATTCAGATAAAGGCTTAGTCATTCATGTACCGGCGAATAAAAATTAATGTAGAATAGAAAGTAAGCAAGATGACGAGCCAACAATTAGTAATTAAAATATTGTAATAAATTTAAAATTGATATAGGTCATTATCCTGCTTTAGTCACAGTACCACCGACAATAAAACTTCTCTCTCTCTCTCTCTCTCTCTCTCTCTCTCTCTCTCTCTCTCTCTCTCTCTCTCTCTCTCTCTCTCTCTCTCTCTCTCTCTCTCTCTCTCTCTCTCTCTCTCTCTCTCTCTCTCTCTCTCTCTCTCTCTCTCTCTCTCTCTCGTCGGCTTGAATTAACTTTTACCAGTCAAACACATCGTGGGATAACACAAGTTAGAATCCTCTGCTCTCTTTCTGTAATAGTTTTATTAGGTATCTTGAAACGATTGGAGAGAGAGAGAGAGAAAGAGAGAGAGAGAGAGAGAGAGAGAGAGAGAGAGAGAGAGAGAGAGAGAGAGAGAGAGAGAGAGAGAGAGAGAGAGAGAGGCGTGCGGCATTTGGACACTTTCATATTTATTTCATAATAATCGATTTTAGAACGCTATAATTTAAGAAACAACAAAACATTAAGTACATCACAGTATCACAGTATGTGTACCACGTAACCGAGAAATTTACCGTATATTGTCGACATGGATAGCAGTTTTGAAACATTGATGAACAGGGTAGATAAATCCCAAAGCAAGTTCACACACATCGTTATGACGAATCATATTCTTGTAGGTTACATGGCATAATTTCTATATCAATGTTTTAATCCAGCCCAATTTCCATTTCTCTCTCATTTCACATTTCTGCTAAGTTTGGCCGTTAAGCATGAGAGGGTAAGGGGAACAGAAAGAAGAATTAAAAATGTTAGAAAACTGGGATCATTAATTTCTTTTATCGTTTTTTTCATACTTCACTAATGAATAATGTGTGAAAATTTATCATAGATCTAGAATCAACTAGCACACGGTCGCTAGAATGTTTAGATATGCGTATCATTGCGCCATTACCGAATCACAATTTGATATACAAATTGTATTAGTATATCAAATTACTTGTATCAAAACTTTAAAAGTATTATTTTTAATGTATCTGGTATAAATAAGTAAACAAAAAAAAAACAACCAAACAAATAAATAAATAAATAAGTTTTGTTTCTTTGTCATTAGTTAGACTTGTTACTTGAGACATCTTACTTGTAATAAAGCTCCAGCGAGACTTAAAATTTAAGAATTAAATCGTGTAACTTGAGTCTTTCTACTTCTTTCATTAGAACTGTAAGAAAACACAAAAGGGATTTTATATACCGCAGTCGTATGCCTTAGTCCAGAATATGAAATCTAAAATATAGTGCGTTTGTACAAATTTGAAGTCTGAAGTCCATCCTCTAGTTTTATACAGATTTGAAGTAAAAAGTATAAAATCTTCCGTTTTAAGAACATACCAAAATTTGCTACAGGCGTATAGAGGCTTTGTTATTCATTTTGTACTCATACACCATGTATTTAGAAAGTCATTTGTATTACATTTTTATCGCTATCTCTTTCATATTTACGCCTATGTATTGCTATATGCTGTCACCGTCAAGAAGAATTCCGAATGAAGGAATTCAGGCGATATTTACGATAGCATCAGTTGTCATTGATACCGCTAGAAAAAAATATATACTGAGATGTCTTAAGGCCTCCTTGAATTTGTTGCTAAAGTTGGGTGTCTTAATCAAATTTTTCACTAATTACTGCCTGACTGAATCAATTTCTTCTCAGCGGCTGAAGAAAAATTGTGTTGTTATTCGGATCAAGAACACAATAGGTATATAATCCGTAAGTTTGTAATCAAATCGCTTATACAAGAAGGTTCAAACGCATTGCATGTTGGTTGTAAAATCTAAGCCGTTATCATCTTCATAGCGACTTAGTGACCACGTCTTAGCGCGAGTCCATCCTTGTTTATTCCTTGTGCTGACAATAGCATCTCCTCGGAAAATTTGACCAGAGGATTCCACAATACCATTAATTTCCCACTTTACTATAATAATGTCATCTTCAATATCCCCATATCAACATCATTGCTTTTGTCCTCAACAATTCCAAATGCTCTACTCTTCCCCAAACAATCGTCAGAAAATTGCTGCAAAGAAGATATTCTCAGCAATAACTGTAGGGTCATTTTCTCTCACACAAAAATAGTTACAGGAGCTTAGACCTTGACAATAGACTGCACGCTAGCTTTGAAATTTCTGACAAGTTATATATTATTCAAAAATCTTCCCAAAAAGCATGCTAACGTTTAACTAAAAACTTATTTAGTGAAAACATTTCATTATAAGCAAATTGTGCATTGTTAACAACGTTTACAACAATCTGTATATTTGTTTATCAAAGATTTGTGTTCCCATCATTTGATTAAATGCACAGTGGTGGAGATACAACAATCTCTTAACAGAGTAATGGACATCAACTGGTTCGAAGGAAATATCAAGTCAGCGGGTGATCTTGTATGATTGTATTTTTCAGTGCAGAATAATGGGGTAGGATAGCTCTATCTTACCTCACAAGTAACCGTTATCTAACTTTTAGACTAATTTTGACCTTCTATTGCACAAATTGTAACGTTCCCATTTCCATGAGTGAAATCGACCATTTCCTTCTTCGTTAATGATATGTTTTATAAAATTGTTGCACAATAGTAAAGATTGTAATACCAACCACTAAATCAAGAAATTCACAAAACATATCATTGTCGGGGTCAGCCAGAAAATCTCTCTACTTGCCATAAACGTACGACAAAGAATCTTTGTATTTTTCAATTTCTTTTACCAGCTGTCTGAATCAAATATTTTAACGATTTTACATAATTTGAGTACAAAACCTATTTCATTTACAATTTTCTGTTTCATCAATAAACCTAATTATCAAGCTTGTTTGATTCAACGTAAAAATTTTATGAAAACGTTGTTGTCTAATAATTGCGTAAGCGGTTACTAGATTTGTTAGCATTATTATCCACATAGTTTTTATTGATAATTTTTCTGAAATTAATCAACTTTTTGTGCGTTGTTTAAGATAGAGTATTGTAAATATTTTTTCAACTTCGGCATAATAATTTTGTATTGAAAATTGTCCGGAATCTTGGAGTGACGGCAGTGTAACATCATCTGCTTTAGTAATATCTTAATAAGAATTATACATCCTTCGCATAAGCATTGATTCAACTTCGTTGATAAAAACGTTTCTCGCTCAGCATCGTTAAAATCACCAACTTGCACGTTACGGTCATCGATTCTCTTCAGTTATTTATTAATAATAATCGGATAAAATTCTGGTATCTCACACAGTATTAGTATACCGTAATTGCGTTTGTAATCGACCTCACAGATGAAGTTTCCAAATAGCAACTGCACAAGGACATTTGACTTTAGTCAAAAGCTTGCTGTTTCTCTGCTGCTTTTCCATTCTTGACCTGACCATCAGCAACAGAGTTAAAATGAAAGGCATCGTTTGGTTTATTGCCAGGATATTGTGCTGATGCGCTTAGCTCAAACCCAGCTATGTTATCAGTTGCTTTAAAAAGCGTTGGATAATACTCAACATTGTTATTTATTTGTTTTGTGCCTCGACCAGAAAAAGAGTCAACATACGCTTAGTTGGTTCGATTAGTAGGATTAAATGGAGTATAATTTGTTGCTATTTGTTAGCGTCCATATCCAATGCACTTGACATTATATCGCCATTTTGTTTCACAAATTTACTTTTGACAAATTTGACATTTGTCAGCGAATCATCGCTGGATAATGCTGTATTGTTAAGTTGTGTATTGTATATTAACTTACCGCCCACATCAGTTGAACATGTTATTGATCCGTCAGCTAGTTTCAAATACGGAGTAAGTGCGTCTTTTCACTGAACATAACTCATTGCGTCTTTGTCATCAGCGGTGGTGAGGTTACTGAAGATCCAGTTACGTTTACGTTACTTGACAAAGTTAAATTGTCAGTCATTGTGTCACCGGTTTTCTTTAACGCAGCATCTTATACAGATTTAACTTGATTGTAACTTCCTGCTTGCTTGACTTGTATTTAGGAAAGCTAGGGCAAAATCTCGTACTAGTTGAATAAACTTTTCATCTGACATTTAAATGTTTGCAGTTGTTATACTGCCTGACTTATCAAGATTTTTTCAAGATATTTCAACTGCAGATAACTTACTGCTTGACTTGGAACTAAATTTGCTGGCGAATATGCAGTTTCCAACTCAATAATCTTTCTACTTGAGATATTAATGTTTCCAGTTACTGTTCCACCACTTTTTCAGGCTTGCTGTCATATAAACCTTTCAGCTGAGCATTACTTACTACTTGTGTGTTATTTATGTTTACTGTCGGATATAATGTGTCAAGATCGATCACTCGTTGACTTGACAGAGAAATTTTCAGTCACTGTATCACAGATAGATCAACTTTACCATTTATTCTTTGATTTTGTGTGTCTGCTGACACAAAGACTTTTAGTGGCCTTTCCAAGTTTGTTTAATAACACATTATTTTGTATTGCCTGACAAAATTAATCTGTCAACATGTTTATCAGTATTAGTACTCAAAGTTTATACGAACGATTAGTCAAGCACAAACATAACAACGATCTACCAGTTTGTCTTTACCTTATTATTGGTCGAACAGGATCTGACAAAACAAATCTTTTATTAAATCTTTTCGTTAAACGACAAATTTAACTACCCAATTAATCCACAAGAAGATAAATACGAGCTGTTAAGTGAACTCAACGATTAACTTCTTGATGAGCTTAGTGCAGGTGAAGATATATTTTAATCAAACAACCTGACGATATGATACCGGTAAACGAACTCGATTCGACAAACCACAACGATGATATGAACAAAATACGATCTTACTTTTCATTGACAAGGAACAAAACGTTTAATTTTATTTATCTTGTGCAAGGGTTTTATAAAGTTGAAAGGTTTATTCGGCTAAATACAGGTTGTATTAGGTTTTTTCTGGACTAGACAATGTTGATGTGAGGAATATTGCAAACGAGCCGTGCGGTGATGTAACTAAAGTTTAGTTTAATGAGCTGTATCATCAAGCAAATAAAGAAAAATATAACTTTTTCTTATTTGAGAAACTAGGGTGGGCTAAAAATATACTGGCAAATTAGAAGGACAAGCTGAATCGATATAAAACTTTCTTGTAGAATTTGAGAAAGAAAGAAAGAAGAAAGAAGAAATCAATATCAGAAAAGATTAGATTATTTGATTGCAAGTTTGGAGAAAAAAATAAAAGATCAAGAGTATAAATTTGTTTATGAAAGAAATGTTACCAATATAAAAGTTTCTGACAATGAAGAATATTTTAATATCGTATTAAAAGATTTAGTACGCTGACAAACATTATTGACGAAAACCGATTGAACGAAATAACAGCATCTGGCATTGTTCGAGTTTTTCCTCAGCCGCGGAAATGGTTGGCCGACTGATGTTACTGATATTCTTAAAAGAATCTGGTAACGTAAGTACGTAAATCGACAATGAGATAATTGATATACTCCATCATTATCGATCAAGCTGATTACAGACATCATCTGATTATTAACTTTAACACAATAAATTGATTGACGATTTTGTCAGGCGATGAATAAAAATTATATAAACAATGTTATTACTTGATTCTTCACACACCAACGACAGCGCAAACTTTTATGTCACTTATAATGCGCCAATACATTTTGACTCTTATCAACAAAACGAAATTGGATTAATTTCTGCTACAGCATGTCATACAATGACCAAAGCAAAAGCGAGGACCATCGATGATTTTAATTTGAATTTGGGCGCATGGACATCCTTTAAACTTGCGCAAGGCGCATATAACGTAATATACCTTAATGAAACGATCATGATACTAATTACATAGAATGGAAGTGTCGCAGACAGTTTTGAGTTGACTCCAAACTATAATACGTTACGTGCTGGGATTATGTTAAAAAAAACGATCTGTTAATTGATTTGTCACCAGCGAATATGATTGCGGAGTTATTAGGCTTTAAATATCAACAATACGGATCAGTTATAGAACCAACTCTATCCTACGATGGAGACATCCTAGTTAACATAACACAAATAAAAATAATTTTAATCAATTGCTCTATTTTATTAGGATCTTGCTCAGCCAAAGAGAGCAAAGAACATACGATCCATAGCTTTTCAACAGACGTTCCACCAGGATCGGTAATGCAAATTAATCTGCGACAAATAATATATTATCCTTTCCACCTCGAAACACAGATAACAAGTATAACAATGCAACTGACAGCTCAGTCTGGGCTACAACTGGATCTTAATAACTAAATGTTAAGTATTACTTACACGTGCAAACTCTACTATCATTGACGATCATCCGAAACAAGGTTGGTTAGACTATTCGAAATACATTTTGTAGACCTATCCGATATGAAAACAATGAAGCCAAACAAATACCGAAAGCAATTGTTTGAGGATTTTTAGGAAATATATTTTCTACTATCGTCGAAAATATAGCAGGAATCACGCATAGAGTATCACAAATTGCAATTGACACATCAAAAGTTTTTGCGACAGATTCTGCTGCATATGCAGTCAGACAAAAAGCCGCTGATAAAATTAAAGGGGATCCACCAAGTGAATTGTCGCCGTCCGTGCAGGATATATCTAAAGTAATTTCAACTATTTCAACTATAGCACCATCAACAGATACAAAACAAGCAATGATAGCTTGAACAAAAAGGTAATACACAAAGAGGTAATACACAAACTTAAATCTTGGTGATTAGAAATAAAATGGCAGTTAAACATTATCTTGATCTTACCGAAGAATTTGATTCCTATGACATATTTTGAGCACGTTGAGTATCACGTCAAAAAGTCAAATGGACCAAATAATGACATTGTTCTGCACATTCAATACCAGAGACGAATATGTGTCTCTTGCCGCATGAGCAGTGTTAGAAGTATGTGGTCATCTTGTGCAGAAATTGTAGTTGCCAATAACGGTTGGAGCTTGTTTAGAATTGCCAGTTTAGATGCCAATTGGCCAATCAATCAGTGGCTCATATTACAATGCACTTGCCTGCAGGAAGTATAATTTTCTAGTACATTATCCTGTTCAGCGACCAGTATTCGAAATTAGAGGTTAGAAGCATGATGCGGTTCAAAAATACTGCACTTAGAACTGTTATTTCAGGTGAATGCCGTATTCGTTATGATGCATCTGTACCGATGACAATAATCTTTAATCCCGACGACATGCAGCTTTTCACATTGGAGATTCAATAAGATTAGCCTTTAGAAACATACGACAACATCGTTATAATCAGCGATATGCCAAGCGAAAAGTGCGTTCTGCAGGATCTCGCCAAATTAAAATGATATTTACTTTAAGAACAATATTTGGGTTTTCCCTTGATTACAACAAAGTTTTTGTGGACTAAAACACACTTGTTCGTGATCGAGCAGATCAAAAAGTTTGTATATATCATGCCTGTTTAGTAGCTGAAGGACTGGTTTCAATTTCTTGCGCAGTGGATGCCACTAGTTATTTCTTCAATAAACAAGTTCACAGAACCTGAGTCAATGTTTATCGCGTACAAAGAAATGATATATTTCCGGCAACAACAAAAATAAATATCAAGCAGCAATTCCTAATACAACTGATTATACGTGGCGTATTACAACCGCGCCAAGCGAAAAATTGAAAACAAAGTCTGTTGTGTTTCAACAGCAACAATAACGTAACGACAAAGAATATTTAATAACGTTAATGTCAGATGAATATTTTCTAGAATCAACTCGAAACAGTATTTTGCTGATCACGAAACAAGAAACGTTACACGATCGTGTATATACCTGATAGAAGCAATACAAAAATACCAAGACGTCGACAGAGGATCACAAATTTCCATCAAAGAATTTAGAAACCTTTTTCACTATTTTTACTTTGAAGTATCAAAGAATTATAAACGTGCTGTCGGATCAATCGCTGATATCGATGTTACTTGGACGCTTGGCGCGGTTACACCTAACCCGCTTAATGCATATGTGCTAGTTGTCAGTGACATATTCTTGACAATTGAAGCAAAGGAAGAACGACTGTACAAGTATGATTTGTTGAACAAATATTGTCTATTGTCTATGAAACAGGTATAATGACAACAAAATATAGTGCCAAAGACATATACCTCCCTCCAGGGCAAAATACGAAACTTTAACAGCAGTTAGTAAACGCGTGATTTATCTCAAAATCTCACCAGCGCTAATGGTAATACATTAACAAATCAATAAACTTAATCGAGGGAAACTCTTTGTTCTTAACGTATATCTTACACAAATAATAGCGATGGCGACCGACATAATTCTCAACGACTTGGTCGCAGGTGTCTTTCTTTGAGACCAGCATTTACAACGATTGCAAGAACTGTATTGGTGGCGCTTATCAGTTATTATGTACTTTTGTACAAACCAATAGCTAACGTTAAAAATATAAGTGCTATTTGCGATATACAAAGTATGTTCTTCAAACAAGTAGCGACGAATTATTATTGTCGATGATTAAATATACAACAACGAAATTTGCCACATGTAATTGTGATTGTAACAAGGATATTTGCACCCATCAAAATAATATTGTTACATATTGTCAATCCTGAAACAACCAAAAGTAACCCGCAGCTTCATCGAAATCTACAAAACTATTGGTAAATTACCAAAACAAAAGGAGGTTGTACATTGCCTGTCCACAAATATATCAGCCCATATAATCCGCTACATAAACAGTTGGACAAGAATGATAATCCACGGCCGGAAGAAAAACCTTATAATCAAGTTAATGCAATAACAATACGTCACGACATCTGTTATCGGAATAACGAACACAACAAAGCAGGTTGTAATAGAACAATTCTAAACGTGCTTCATGACAGTAATCCTAACGTTATTATATAACGTATTGACAGAAAACTAGCGCAAGGAATAATTAGAACAAAATAGAAACTTGTTCTCGATAGAGAGCAGTAGCTAGAGATGAAAACTTTTTCAACTGAATTACACAAACCTAAAAAAGAGGTTACTGTGAATGCCTTTGATAATATCAGGAAAATGGATCTAGTGGTTACGTTGAATCTTGCTCAGTGTAATGATAATAAGAAATAATTGTTTAACGTTATCGATGTTTTAAGTAAATACGTGTTTAATATACCTGTTACAAATAAAACAGGTACATTGAAATCTGATTCTTTGAAACTAGTTATCTTTAGCATTTAAAAAAAAAACAAATGCCTATATAGATTTATCACGGAGCAGAGTTTCTTTTCAAAATCAATTTAAGTATAAAAAGATATATTACAGCAAACGAGGGAAAGAGTCATCGTAGAACGATTTAATAGTACACTAAATGAGTGGATATACATACATGTTTTAACTAAAAGCAGAGATATGTTGATGATCTTCCGCAGATTATATCCTATTATAACAGGACGAAACATAAAACTATAAAATTAATATGAAACTATGCAATTAAAAATCCGATTCTTGAAAACGAAAAGATGTATAGTCGACATTAATTTAAGATCGGCAGCAAAGTCAGAATTTCTTTGCCAACACGATATTTGAAAAAGGAGAACCCCAAACTGGAATGAAGAAGTATTTGTCGTTGATAAAATTCTGGCAACGATTTTTGGGAAGTGCTCGTTGAAAGGTCTAACTGGAGAAGCATTATCGGCTGTTTTTACTAACAGGAATTTATGAAAACTAAACTAGATATGTTTGATATCGAATGGGTAATCAGAGAACGTGGTAATAAAGGCATTTTCAAGTAGCGCGGTTTCAGCGATAAATTTAATAGCTGGATACCAAATAGCAGTATTGGGAAATAATGTTTTTGTAGGTTCCGTATTTACGTAAGACAGATCTGCATCTCACAGGATTACATAATGATGTCAAACACTCTATTTGATCTGGTGTTAGTGGTTTTAGGTTGAAGATCCTAACGAATAAAAAAAGCTAATTTGATACTCTTTTGCAAGGTAATATGGTGTTAAAAACAGCTTTATCAACTACCAGAACAATTAATTCTCTGCACCCGTAAAATTGGATCTTAGAAAAATTTTGCAATGCGATATATTATATCTTATCTACGAGTTGCTGTTCTTCTGAATGATTTTTTTATCGACAACTGTCATAATTTCGTTGTAATCATCGACAACGACAAAGTCGTCACTCAAAGTTTTTTCTAGTGCTAGGACTGGTCGTCCTGGTGTCAGGATAATGTGACTGGGTGGGACATCATGCTAGATGTCTGCGGCATGATGCCCTAATGCTAGATATCACTATGAACTGGCACAATGCAGAATTCGAAGCGATATGACTGAAGAATTACTAAAAGATACGTTAAAAATCACATCACATGAATCTAAACATTTGTCTTATATGAGAACCAGTACCAATAGCTACCGCTTTTCCTGGGTTTGACAGCAGCTATCGATTTGATAAGCAAATCGTTCTGGCAAAATTTTACATCGACAAATCTTTTTCATTCTCTAGAACCATTATAAAACGCGAGCTCGATTTGAATAAGGTTATGAAGGATAGTACCACGTTATACTTTCAAAATTATATGTTTCTGGCGATAATATTAATGAAAAAAATGCTGATTCTTTTATTAGTGTAAAATCAAAGCATGTTTTAGTAGGAATTAATCTTACCTTGCTCACCGATAAAATACCTCAGTAAATTTGAAAAAAATATAAGAATTCACCGAATCAGGTTGAGGGTAGAAACTTGAGATGATTATTGTAATTTTGTTTCACACGATGAAATATAGCGTACTTCGAGGTAGATCATTAACCTGCCGCAGAAAAAAGAACAAAAGTGCTACATCAATGTAAAATGTATTCATAACAAATGCTTCCATTTGGGCCATTCTTTCTGCGATGTTTCCTGCAAACAAAAGTCTGATCGTGTTGACAAATATTTCATATATATTTCAAAATAAAATGTTAAGGGCATCAACTTTCCTGTTGCAGAAAATCAAATACCAATTCTTGAGAACCACAATAATATTTCCGTATTTGGCCTTAACAAGCGTGAGAATGTTTATCCTAGACATATCTTTTAAAAATCCTCACAATCAAACTCATTTCGTAAAGATCAAAACTTTCAAGGGCTTGCTGGACGACAATGCAACAAAGATAGAAACAAAACTATTTTTGTTATTGTTGTCTACACGGTTAATCTGACGATGAAAAATACAAAAGCATCTATACTATTGTTCGGAAATACAACGAGTAACAATGACAGGTGAAACGAAAAAATTATTTTGTTTGTCAACCACAAACATAAATTAAAAGTTTCTTTTGTTATATACGCTGATTTAGAGAACTGACTTCAGCTTGTACTTGGTGCAGAAAATAATCTTAATAAATCCAGTACAAGAAACACTAAAAACCGTGTTACAAGAAGAGTCTCGTACACGTTAGAACCGAGTTTATCAAAACCGTTAAAATATATCTTGGTCTTAATCTAGCTGTTTTGATGTACAAGCAGTTGATTTTCGAAGTCGATGTTATTTCGAATCTTTTAAGAAGAATTCTTACAATGGTAAAGTTGACAGCTCAGCAGGAAATTGATTTCTTGCAAGCAGAATTTCATCATATTTGTGAACAAAATTTTGATCCCGCGCCTGTTAATTAAAAAACACATAATCATCGTCGTTCATCAGGGCATCTTTAGACAAGGCTTGTTGTTATACATCTTTAGACAAGCTTGTAAAAGGTTATGATTACTTTTATAATTTACAAGATTGTTTGGTGATAAAACAATCTTGATAAAAAAAAGTTTTTCATTACAAGTTATTCCAGTATTGGAGCAAATTTGATGAAACTTCTTTGCCTGATTAAGATAAATTTAAATCGCAGCTAAAAATGAAAATGTAACTGATGACCAGAACTAATACGAGCAAGATATTTGGAAAGAATTTAATTTGCAAGACGTTTTGCTATCATCATGACTTGTATCTGAAAACTGATGTATTATTGCTTGCTCTGAGAGTTTTTGAAAAGTGATCTCTAACAATTATGGACTCTATCCTTATTGGTATTACTCTAATCCAGGTCTGTAGTGGGATGCTCTGCTAAAGTTCAGCGTGGTAGTCTTTAGAATTTGTCAGCGTGGTAGTCTTTAGAATTTGTCAGCGTGGTAGTCTTTAGAATTTGTCAGCGTGGTAGTCTTTAGAATTTGTCAGCGTGGTAGTCTTTAGAATTTGTCAGCGTGGTAGTCTTTAGAATTTGTCAGCGTGGTAGTCTTTAGAATTTGTCAGCGTGGTAGTCTTTAGAATTTGTCAGCGTGGTAGTCTTTAGAATTTGTCAGCGTGGTAGTCTTTAGAATTTGTCAGCGTGGTAGTCTTTAGAATTTGTCAGCGTGGTAGTCTTTAGAATTTGTCAGCGTGGTAGTCTTTAGAATTTGTCAGCGTGGTAGTCTTTAGAATTTGTCAGCGTGGTAGTCTTTAGAATTTGTCAGCGTGGTAGTCTTTAGAATTTGTCAGCGTGGTAGTCTTTAGAATTTGTCAGCGTGGTAGTCTTTAGAATTTGTCAGCGTGGTAGTCTTTAGAATTTGTCAGCGTGGTAGTCTTTAGAATTTGTCAGCGTGGTAGTCTTTAGAATTTGTCAGCGTGGTAGTCTTTAGAATTTGTCAGCGTGGTAGTCTTTAGAATTTGTCAGCGTGGTAGTCTTTAGAATTTGTCAGCGTGGTAGTCTTTAGAATTTGTCAGCGTGGTAGTCTTTAGAATTTGTCAGCGTGGTAGTCTTTAGAATTTGTCAGCGTGGTAGTCTTTAGAATTTGTCAGCGTGGTAGTCTTTAGAATTTGTCAGCGTGGTAGTCTTTAGAATTTGTCAGCGTGGTAGTCTTTAGAATTTGTCAGCGTGGTAGTCTTTAGAATTTGTCAGCGTGGTAGTCTTTAGAATTTGTCAGCGTGGTAGTCTTTAGAATTTGTCAGCGTGGTAGTCTTTAGAATTTGTCAGCGTGGTAGTCTTTAGAATTTGTCAGCGTGGTAGTCTTTAGAATTTGTCAGCGTGGTAGTCTTTAGAATTTGTCAGCGTGGTAGTCTTTAGAATTTGTCAGCGTGGTAGTCTTTAGAATTTGTCAACATATACTCACATGTTTAACTTTATCCAGAAAGGTATACATAACGGTATTAGCGTTATAACAAACAAAGATATTCAAAAAACAAATACATGAAAGAATAAAATCCTGAGCGTCCATGGAATTACATTATTTATCTTAAAGCGCATAACCTTTAGAGATATGCCTCGTCGGAACCAATTGCGTTTGGTGGATTTCGTTGGATTACACCTAACCAATCTATAAAGGAAACAGAAAAAGATATCTGACGATATTTCATATTTCGTTGAAGTTGATCTAGTTTGTGTATATAATCTATCCTGACTATTTTTTTTCTTTGCATTTATTGTATTTGCACAAACATTTAATAATAAAACGGCGTTGAATTACGACATCAAATGGAAAGAACCTACCCCTCATGTTGTTATCTCCCTTTCATACAAGCAGGATGTGACGTCATTTGAGACGATTCCCGTACAACAGGCATATAAATACTAAGTGTCAAGCAGAAACGATGTTTCAATGCGCAGCTCTGAATTTTGTGAACAAAAGCAGTTCCCGACAAATATTTTTTCTTCACATTTCTATAGGATCATAAAGGGTTATTTGTATGGGCGATCAAAGAGAGAAGGGATTTATTACCGAGACATTTCGAGCATGAAAGTTTTTCAAAAGACCAGAGACTCTTCATTTTATTGGGTCTGAGCCAAAACGTTAGCGTTTGAAGCCTAATGCAACGCCGACTCTTTTTTTTAAATATTTTTCTACTCTGATAACAGGACAGAAGACGGGAAGCATGCCGGCGAATCGTATTCGACATAGGCCAGGGAGCATCACAGGTGTCTGCAGTTTTATCAATAAAGCACGACGAAATTTCTGACTACATGAAATTGCGTCGTGCTTTATTGATAAAACTGCAGACTCCTGTGGGAGCATTAAGGACTCATTAATTCAGGAGCACCGTCAACGTGTCAATACCTGAACGTGTAATTTCAGCCAATAAAGTTTAAAACATCAGTAGCTTCTGATATTTTATTTTGACATTATACACATACATTCACACATATGTTTATAACTGTCATAAGTTTTCAGATTCATCAGTCAGAAGCGAGAATACATGAATCATGTGAAGGTTTCAGATTAGAAGGTCTTGCGAATCGTGCTCACTACACATGATGGTAATATTTTTATATTTGTTTTACCTTGTATATTCTACACCCTACGGAAAAATCGTCTATATGATATGTGTCGGTAGACTCTAAAAGGACAAAATAATTTACTGAACAGTATAATTATTACACATAATTTCACAACAATTCAATCACTTTATACATGGCTACGTGGTATTTATTTTTTAACAGATTGGTTTATGGAGCCTTGGAAGAGGTGGGTGTGTAACATGTGCTCTCTCTCTGTCTCTGTCTCTCTCTCTGTCTGTCTGTCTCTCTCTCTCTCTCTCACACACACACACACACATACACACACATACACACATTTTCTCTTCTGAGAGCCACTGAGATTGGCAACAAATATTCCATTCTTGGTTGGACATTGGAACACATTCACTACACAAGCACCTGTGTGGAAAAAAGACTAGAATTATTTGAAAAAAAAATGTTGCCTCTTTGATATTTTAAATGTCCATTTCTTTGACGAGCATTCATCCATTTATGAGATGTACAAGTCCATATCAATAGCTTTTGGATTAATCCAGGCTATAGAAAGTGAAAACCAATTTCCAGCCTACCCCCACCCCAAAAAAACCTGGCAAGAAAACTCTGATCTGTAATATTAAATTGTTTTGACTTAAAAGAAAACGAAAAGAGAGAAAAAGAATTAATGAAACAAAAAATGAATTGTGAAAGAAATCGTAATCTGTAGAAAATTATAGCCCCCTCCCTACCCGGTTTATTGATTAGATTTTGTACTGCTATTTAGTTTGGTATTTAAAATTAAAGGTAGTTTATAATCGTCGTCATTGTTTGAACCTGACAATTACTGTACATCTTTGTCATACGAATTTGTCTCGGGTTCATACATATAAGGTTGGATGGTAATGAAATATTCTACTTCTGGATTGTCATCCACATCACTGACGTCACTGACAGTCGACATAATTTAAACATTCAAGTACAGCCAACTCATAGAATGCTTGACTGTATTATCATAGGAGTCTGCAGTTTTATCAATAAAGCACTACGAAATTTCTGACTACATGAAATTACCTTAACGGTAATATAAAATAATTATTGTATAATACCGTTAGGTGATTTCGTGTAGTCAAAACTTTCGTCGTGTTTTATTGATAAAGCTGCAGACTCCTGTGCTATTATCAACAATGCCCGCTTGTACAGTGTCTCAAATAACGTCACATCCGCTAATTGTTCAGGGGGAGGGAAGTGCGTTAGTTTATTCAAGACGGATCGGGAGAGATGATAGGTTTTTCATAAATTTCTTCGTAACGAGTAAAAAAGAAAGGTACAAATTTTCCGAAAATGAAATTTATATATATATATATATATATATATATATATATATATATATATATATATATATATATATATATATATATATATATATATATATATATATAACAAATTATATACGGAGTTTGAACGAATTTCAGTTTTGCATGTTTGTCCCATTTAAGAACAACTTTGTCTTTATGAAAACGACAGAAAAAAGTTAGAAAGCTACTAAACATCAAACTTATGAACGATATCAACCCCCAAAACATTTTTGTTTGATGATGATTTTGTCAGTATGAATTTTTTAATGAAAAACTTGTTGCGATACAGCGAATACAGCGAAAAAAAACAAATTTGAAACTGAATAAGCCGGTTTATGTTGGAGCTTCTGCTTTTAATGTGTTCAAATTTCTCATTATTTCGAACCAGTGGCCGTCAAGCAAACTATTGGTTACTGATACTGACCACATTTGATTATGAAACAGAGACAGAGGACATCTATCAGGATGTCTTTGGTAACAAACGTATGTTTGATCTTTCCGATTATCCATGTAATGACAAATTTTATGATAATGCAAACATAACTTTTATTGGTAAATTTAAATACGAAATTAATTCGTTCATTATCAAATATACTATTGAATTGCGTAGTCATATGTAAGCCATGATGGTGTATAAACTAAAATGACAAAAAAAGCCAAAACGAATTCCGCACGGGTGCGTTAAAAATAAATATTAGGTTTAATGATTTTAAATATGTGCTTGATGGAAGTGTTATCTTTATAAAACGATGGTGATTCGACCAAATTACCATAAAATGGAAACGTTATTATCAAACGTGGATTAATTAAATTTAATGGCAAGCGTTTTTGTGAAAACGGAATAGATACGTTTGCATGAACATTTTAAAGTCGTTGATATTAGCTAAACCGAAGGATAAATCTATACTTGACATTATCTTTACCGACTACGGTATGAAATTTTTATCTACAATATGAGGATAATGTTCGTAAAAATAGCAGCGACAAATATCTGCAATAACAATACAAAATAGTTGATGATAGTAAATAGTTGTCAGTTGAAATTAACAATGAAACTTCAGGAATATGTTTCATCGTACCTGATAAAGTAAAACTTAACTTGTTAGATGTGGCAAAAGCAAGTATTTCACTTATCTTGAGAAATTAAGCCAGGAATTGGCAGCAAGACTGAATAACTTCCATTATCCAATTAGTCAAAAAATAATAATAAACTTCGGTTAAAATTATTTTCTTTTGTTATTATTAAGCGCGAGTCTTCCAAGCATGTTCATATTGTAATTAATTTTATCAATTTCAATTCGAAAGAACTATTGATTGAATTGCAAATTTTGATTTTAAATTCATATTCTCATAATTTTTGTATCAAAGCTGAAACGGAGAATATTTTCATTATATTTGTGTATCTTGATTACCGTAAGGATAAGAGCGGACTATATTTTATACGTGTTCAAACTGATGTAATTGATTTATTTTTCTGCATACATATTTCGGGCCCTTGTTTATGGGCATTCAATCGCTGACCTTTAATAGCTAAAATGTGCTAAACTACATTCAGATTTTACATGGAAGTTTCATGCTTTCCAGGATCGCAAATTTGGGTATAAATTTCCCATCCTGCACCGGTGCATATAAAAAAAAACTATGCATCTCACAAGGATTTCTCACGTGAGAAAACTATATCACACATACACAGGGAATGAGATTAAATAGTATCTCTGACTTTGCAATTATTCAGTTAGAAGATAATTTATAAAGAAAAACTATTCTGTCATATGACTTTAAATGAGAGCAGCTATGCATTGAATTTATTCCAGCCGCTAGTATATATGATAAATATACTAGTAAAACACGGGGTTGTTTTTCTCGCAATTCTAAATTTCGATCAAAAATGAGAAATAGAAAAAAATCTCATTTTATTTTGAGAACACCTCTAAACAATTTTTTATTTAGTAACTATAAAAAATTTTATCCCATTGTGTAGTATGTAAATGAGATTTGAATTTAATACTTAGTCATTTATTTTAATTACGAATATTTATATTTATTTAATAAAGTCATCTTAAATTTAATAAAATGTATAAGCTAAGTGTATTGTTTCCTATAATTTGTTTTACTTGACTACTGCTATTCCGGATGTTAAGTTTAATATCGTATTCTTTTCAAGCATCACACACCCGTCTTGCGAACATGTTAATCAACGACGTCTAAAATTTAAATTTAGGTCTACAGTAAAAGAAAAATAGTACATAAAATGATTTTACTGCAAAATCCTTACCTGCGCTATCGGCTTTCTTAAATGAGAGAATGAAGAAAAAAATGGTAAGGTAAATCTCAGTCATCGTACAAGAAAAAAACTATATAGACCGTTGCGTTATATCCAACCATCCGTCCCACTGTTTCATCGGTCGACTGCCGTATTGAGGAGATTAAGTCTTGTAATAATTTTATATGAATTTAATGTCACCAGGTACTAACCAAAATAACCTACGTCTTTGATGAGAACGTAGAGAGATCTCGAAGTCGCCACAAAAGTAACAATTAGAATTGATATAAGATATTTTCAATATTCGCATGACAAATACCAAACTATATTGATGTTTGTGTAGTTATGTCAATAATAATCAATTATAGTAGCTTTTAAGTATAAATAATCTGTACGAGAACAATTATAGATTCACTGAAAAGGCACAATAAATAGATCTTAGTTTTTCGATTCAATTGACTTTTAAGTGGCACAAAGCTTAGTATGTTAGAAAGAGGAAAATTATGTGCCAATCTTCCGAGGACAATACCCTTCATAACTCGACTATAACATGTACGCCCTTTAATAAGGCGTACCGTATTGAATTGCTGATATTATCCACGCGCTCGTAGTTTGGCTTTATATTAGGGCTTTTTAGATTGTATTTGTACAGAACATCAAACTGAAGAGTTTATATAGCCAAAAAAACTCAGCTATTTCACTCTACGCCAGCGGCTAAAATAGATTACATGAAAGGTTAACATGGAAAGTAATGGGATAAAGCCCGAATATTGCAATGAGAGAGAGAGAGAGAGAGAGAGAGAGAGAGAGAGAGAGAGAGAGAGAGAGAGAGAGAGAGAGAGAGAGAGAGAGAGAGTTTGGATAATTTGATATTTGATTAAAAATAATCGTTTTTTAGATCATTAAAATAGGTTTAGGAACCAACTACAACAATAATAAAGCATTAATTACATTACTGATGTGTACCTCGTAACCAGAAAATATACCGTAGTGTCGACTGACTATAATAATTTTGTTCTATTACTTATATGAACACTGTAGATCGATCCCAATGAAACCGTACACATATTGTTACCATGAACCATATTCTTGTATGTTACTTGGTATAAATTAAGTTTCAAGGTTTTCGTCCAGCTCAAATTCTTTTTCTCTCTCAACCCAGATTACTGCATATCTTGTCGATTATGCATGAGAGAGGAAAGGAAACTCAAAGCAGAAACAATTGCGATGAAATTGTGTGTCAAGTTAAATTCATTTAGAAAACGAGGGTTATTAATACTTTTGGTCGTTATTTTCAGACATCATTAATGATCAAAGAGTGGAAATTCATCATTGATCTGTATAGACCTAGAATCGGCAGAATTCAGTTCCAAGAATCTTTATAGATACATAATATTGTGCCATAAGCAGATCACAATATGATATAATAAAAACAGCAGTGTATCAAATTGCCTTAAACCAACAGTCCATATTTTGCACCTATTTAAATATATCGAAATCACTGAAAAGACTGTCATAGTGTTTGCTGACCTAATATAGTTCACATTCATCCCTAAAGAGTTCTTATTTGATAATGAAGTGGCATGCATTTGGTTGAGGATGTCTTTATTGTTGACAGTACTTAAGGAATATTTTGTTATTTTCTAATTTCAAATTCAAAGTCTCCGTTTTGAAGAATGCGAAGCAAATTGTTTGAGGTATACCAAGTTTACAATTTACGTTAACATGAGATGAGTAAGTTTTGCAACTCCTATATATCCAGAAGTATATTCACCATTGATGATCTCCATCGCAGTGCAGTAATGGAAAATAGTGTTACCTTGGGAAGTATTCACTAAGACATCAGTAGTAACTGTCTCGTTCCCAACATTTGGGGATGGGTTACTCTATGCCAAACGATTGCCTTTAAATATGCTGTTAGATAATGACTCTCGAGAATGTTCGGTCACGGTCTGTTTCTTCATTGTAAGCGTCTATCTTTACTAAATTGATATGAGCAATTAAGACATGATGGGGCGCAAGTAAATTGTCTTCCTCATTTTAAACGTTTGCATCTTTAGATAAAAGAAGCTTAACGAATTTTTTATAATCTAGTAGTTTTTCAGAACGTTTGACATCTAAAATAGATGACTATTCTCCTTCTGAAATAAGTTTACTAATAATATTCATGTACAATGTTCTAGATCCACGTTGCTTTGTTTTTCCTTTGCCATTCACTTCCGCTTCTTCGTGTGATCTTTGACAATATCCGGTGACATAACGTATTCTTCATCAGAAAGTAGTATGTCTGTGACATGAAATTCTGCTCGCCATGATGTTAATCATTTCAAAGATTCTTCTATTTACGACAAGACAAAGCTCGTATTAGCGCCTTGCAGGACACCAGTTTTCAAGATGGCTTATGGATTTTATTAGCGATCTACTGGCCAGTGTTCCTTGGAACTGCATCCTATTCTACGGCAGTCTTGGCCTGTGTTCTGACAAACATGTTCAATAATCCTTTTTTAGCACATTTTAGAGAAAGATATCTAGGAACTGTTTATTTTCTATCCGTACAGTCGGTAATTTGCAGCTATTTCAGTCACATAATGAAGAGAGCCTCTTTATGGCCCGAATAAGTATATCCTTCGACATCCACAAGAAACGAAAGAGTACAACATCCCAATATTTGTTATTGAATCTTTTCCCCAAAACACACCATCATGGCATGCATTATAGATTAATGGGGAAATATGTTAAACGCCCCTGTCCTCATGGTAATTCGCCAATGTTCTCAGCAGGGTCATAAGCGCTTCGTCGAACACATTTCAGAATTTTAGATTATTCAGGAGTGAGAGATTCCTGTCATTGAAATTGTTGCAAATGATATAGTAATAAAAGTTCGCTGAAAAGATGATACCGTTCTTTGCAGATATCACTACAACCAATGATCCTATGCAGATTGTGCATTGCTTCCAATGGGACCTTTAACTCTCCGATGGCTTATCAAAAAATGATACCACATAATTAGGATCGACTCGTTAGCATACAAAGGTGTACACTACTGCGAATAACTGAAAATCAGCTTACAATCCTTTGGATGTTTGTCAGTGTTTGGCATATTCACTGTCTCTGTCGGATCGTTTACATATTCAAGATTCCCTGTGGAACGACACTTTTGTTTCTTCGCCAAAGCATTAGATAGTATTTTGTGTACTGATGTGCAATTAATCACCAAATAATTAATAAATCAGTTTCTCAGCCAAAGTAAATCGAGTTTTCACTGAATAATTTAAAGACATCGGCTATAATTCCTGGTATTTAATCATTACATATGTTATTCTGTTATCTATACCATGTAGTTTTTGTCAGTGGCATTTATTTCAAGTTATAATAAATATTTGTCAGTCCTGTTCACATTAACGCGGAGCCAATAGTTTAGTCAGTTATTTAAATATCGACAATTATTCATACTTATTTATGAATGTTACTTTAACTTGTATACAATATAGAAAATGCGTAGTTTTTCCGATGGATATGTATTATTTGAATTTATTGCTGTTCAAGGTGTTAATTAGAATTTCTGTCTGCTCTCAAGTGATGTTATCACAAACTCCACTGGAGAACTTGGTTAACAATAATTTCGAAAGGTAAAATATAGGAATGAATTGAAAGGATTACAATTATTTTAAAATTCATACTTGCACTGACAACTGTATTGAGCGAGAGAATGACGAAAGAAAAAAAAAGATAAGTCATATTTAATATTTATATATTATTGTGCGTTCTTTCTATCCATATAGCACAGTTCTATCAGTCGAATGAAGAGAAATGGGCTTGAACTAATTTACTCTGAATTCGTTGACTCTTCGAATTAACTGAATAACCCACCCTATTGTTTATGAAGAAGTACAAAGCGCTTCAAATCACCGTAAAATGCAAAACTGAAACTGATTACAGATATTTTCAAACTTTGTGTGACAAATGCAAAACGACAATGTTTGTTTACTTAAGTTAATAAAAGTCTAGCTAATATTTTATTACCAACAATCTGTAAATAGTTATCTACGTATTGACAAGACACGAGAAAGAGTTCTTAGCTTTTTAATTCATTCAATTTCTAAACACTGTAAGGATTGTACGTTCTTACGAAATGTAAACATTATCTCTGAATTATAATAGGACAAGAGCTTTCAAAACACGAAACGCGACGCCCATTAATAACAAGTACTGATAGTATCCACTCACCTGCTTCATTGATTGCCTTTCAGATTGTATTTAAAGAAAATAGCATATATGTTTATCTCTCGATGATTCATGCAATAGCCAATGTATGTCACTGACGAAATTTCTTTTGGTTAAAAGTAGGTTGGTCTTTTTTTACTATTTGGACATAATTATCCTCACTGACTAGACGGGTGTTAATGCCCTGACTGACGTAAGAATGTATAATGTTAAAAACTCGCTTTGAGAAGACAGCTGATTAAGAGAGAGAGAGAGATAGAGAGAGAGAGATGTAAATATAGCTGTCTTGAAAGTGGATATTATAATATAATTCATATTTTGTATAAAGAAATCACTGACTCGTGGAAGATAATGGAACAAAATTAAAAATCAAATAGCTGAAAAACGACGAAAATGAGAATGATGCATTTATAGAAAGAACTTGTTTGGAACATTATACACATTATAGGCTATAAATTTTGAACTAGGAACCTTCCTATGGATACAAAGAGGTAGCCGTCTCAAATTGATTTGGCTAGGTATTGAACTAGCGAAACTTGGATGACGAGTCCGACTCTCTGCTAAGCTGCTGTGATATATATATATATATATATATATATATATATATATATATATATATATATATATATATATATATATATATATATATATATATATATATAATTATGAAGGATTAAAGAATAAATACAATTCAATATGACAGAAAAAATACTCAGTTGTCATGTTTCTGAAATTTTTCATCATCATGACAACGTATTTTGGGGCATAATTGCTTACTCAGTTGATTTGTATGAATATAAAACGTGAAAGGAAAATAAAGCACAATTAATTTTCTTTCTAAACAGACAAATGCTTATACTTCTGCATGTTATCAATTAGTATTTGGTTAACTTCCAACTCAGATGTGGGAGGTCAAGGGTTCGAACCCATGTTGAATCATACCAAAGACTAATAATAGCTGCATTGTAGGCGATCGGCATTAAGTGGTTAGTGTTAGATCTGGTCGACCCGGTGTTAGGATAATGTGACTGGGTGGAACATCATTTACGTGTCTGCAGCATGATGTCCAAGTGCTTTACATCACTATCAACTTCCACAATGCAGGCATAGAAGAGATATGACTGAAAAATTGTTAAAGCTACGTTAAAAATCCAAATCACGCCGACATATATACATACATTCAATATAAACGTTAAAAGCAACTTTATGTACTTAATCGGGCAATATATAAACATGCATTTCATCATTATACAGTCTGAGTGCCTTATTTCATATTATTGGAACATTAAAAGCGGGCACTTGCATTGTTAATCATTTTGATTCGAACCCTGTACACATACTTCTACTTGACTTATTTATTACTCAATACGCAATGCAATCACAAATATTAGCATGTTTGAATGATAACTTATTTAACAAAACGTCAGTTTCTTTTCAAGTCTTAAGTACAAAATAGGACATGAAGACAAATATAAAGGATTCATCTGAATAGTACCTAACATAGACTGTAATTGTATGGCTTTTAGACGAATATCGCTTTTAGGTCTAATTACAGGGCGTGCTTGAAAGTTTCTACTTCTATAGGGAAGCGGCAAATTAGCAAACGTACTTAGCCAGAGTTGTATTTTATACCGATTTTCCCATGAGCAAAGAGAAAGCGTTTGAATATGACCACATGACAAAACAAGCCAATCTGTCAACCTCAATAATAATAATAATAATAATAATAATAATAATAATAATAATAATAATAATAATAATAATAATAATAATGTGCATCTTCGTCATACAGTGTCCTTATGCGTTTCAAAAGCTCAATATCTCACCAGCTTTCACTCAGTCAAATGATGATCATTATGGATATATAACTATCGCAATGTTGGCTGACATAAATTGAGTTTATTGTATCGAATGTTATTCAATATAATTTTCATATTGCTATGTCTATGAATCGATCCTTTTTCATTAGCATGTCCTTGTATTGAATGTTATTCAATATAATTTTCATATTGATATGTCCATGAATCGATCATTTTACAATAGCATGACCTTGTATCGAATGTTATTCAATTTAATTTTCATATTGATATGTCCATAAATCGACCCTTTTACAATAGCACGACCTTGTATCAAACGTTATTCAATTTAATTTTCATATTGATATGTCCACAAATCGATCATTTTTCATTAGCATGACCTTGTATCGAACGTTATTCAATATAATTTTCATATTGCTATGTCCATGAATCGATCATTTTACATTAGCATGACCTTGTATCGAATGTTATTCAATATAATTTTTATATTGATCTGTCCATAAATCGATCATTTTACATTAGCATGACCTTGTATCGAATGTTATTCAATATATTTTTCATATTAATATGTCCATAAATCGATCATTTTACATTAGCATGACCTTGTATCGAATGTTATTCAATATATTTTTCATATTAATATGTCCATAAATCGATCATTTTACATTAGCAATATCCATGTAGTATTTCATTTTCACGGTATAAATGATATGTGGAGTGTGATATCTTTTAGCCTCCTGTAGGTACAGTGTACATTTGTTTACCTCAAAATTGCTTGGTTGTATGAAAATCCTTTTTGCCAAATAAAAATTGCTTTCCATGGATATAGGCAAAAAAGTTGATTTTGAAAATATTTTCAAGAATACTGTTGTCATGGACATGGGTGCTCAGAAAGTAGGGCACGCATTTCACGCTGTTCATGTGCTTAATTTAAGCAAAGTACTGTATGTAGTCCCTCCAATTCTTATGGAAGTAGTACATATTGTTACTCTCATATTGAGCATCAGAATGATATAAGTAAACTGGTTGAGATATTTATGTTTGTCCATATGTGTAGCTATTTCTTGCAGGTATGACAAATAGTTTACATTTTCCTCAATCAAGAGTCGGACATATTTGATGAATGCCATCCGTCCATCTGTCTTGTATTTTACCATTTTATACACATGTGTGAACTTTCTTGTGTGATTATGTTTCCTCCTTTTTGTGTTTTAAACCAGAAGGTGTATTTATAATAATATTAAAGCAGCCTGATTTGACACTCCTGGCAATTTAACACGGTTTCAATCTTATTACAGACTGGTATCTTTAGTGGCTTAGATATTTTGTATAAAGCCAATAAAAAGATAAATAAATAAGATTATTATATACACCATTGAATATAGACAAATGCAATTAGATACCTATATAAAATAAATGTTGTTAGGATTAGTCTAGATACCATTGAATGGAGACAAATGCAAAATTAGACATCATATATAAAAACAATGTTGTCAAGATGAGAAGATGAGACTTCTTTACCATTGAATGTAGACAAATACAATTAGACATCCTATATAAAACCAATGTTGTCAAGATTAGTCTACATACCATTGAATGTAGACAAATGCAATCTGCTTTTCATATTTCCAATATGACAATGAGCTGATTTTATTTCTATCCTTTATAGCAATTTTATTTATCTATTTTTAAAAAGTGTTTAACTCTTTTTTACATAAGCCTTCTTTATGCTTAAAACTGTCTCATATGCAATATAGCCATATTAGGCTAATTTGTATTTTAGATTACTTGAATACGTGCTAACAAATATTTAAGTGTGACAATTTGGGTGTGAGGTTTAACTACATTTATTGTAAATAAAAATAGATAAGTGTGTTGTAAATAAATATAGATAAGAGTGTTGTAAATAAACAATATATAACATGTGGAACTTTTAAAGTCACAAAGACGGGAACCGACATAAATAAGTCGCTGTTTCTGTGCGGTAATTTCTTGATCAATTTTCCAAAAGATGCGTTTTGTCTATATTGCTTGACCTTATTAAAACAGTAAAAATGCCAAATAATGCAACACTAGATTTAAAGTACATTTTAATATTTTAATATTTTCTCCAGTAAGTTTAGTTGTCGGACAGAATTCCTTAACGCAAATATAATGAAATTCCTACATTGTATTCACCAGTAAATTTGTTTACGGTGCATTTTGTTTTAGGCAATTTGCTCTTCGGGTGGTACTTTTATTCAAGAATAACCGCCAATGCTACCACACGCTAAAATCAGACAAGTCCTTGCAGAAATTCCTTCTGAGATTCGTAACTCACTTTTCTCGTGGTTATAAACTGTGGCAGATAATAAAACATTGCAAGGCTTTAGACAGAACCTCATATATTGTTCAGGTAGTGGCGTTTTTCACTGCTTCGCAGTAAAGCAGTTTGGGGGAGTTTTGTAAAGATCAGTCTAGGAAAAATACAGTTCATGCTGCACCCCTTGCGGGTATATTTGACGTCAAACAAATGCGATTTCATCCTATATATTGTGCCAGTGATTACATAAGCAAGGTTTGGCCATCCTAATATGCACCAATTAGTTAATATGTCATTGAATTAGTTAATATGTCATTTTGAAAATATCAAAAACTATGTATGACGATATTCGTCATAAATGATCCAATATTACTCATGGGTTGCCTTCGAGTGGCCTAGTGGTCTAAAGCGCTCTCCGTTTCGGATCACTGCATCTCACCTCTGTCTGCGCGGGTTCGAGTCTAAGAGTCAGCGAATATGGATATGTGAGAAAGCTTGCCAATAGCTTCTCGCGGATCGGTTGTTCTTTCCGCAGATTTCCCGGTTTCTTCTTCCACCATTAGGATAGAACAACTTTAAGAACTTTTGGAAATTTATGGCATGATTTACATGATTGTGTTCGCAAATGGACAATTTATTTAGAGTATGCGTTGCGTCTAACATAATGGAATGATGTTTAACTTTAATGAAGAAACTATTTACGAGAAAAATGAAAAATTGTAAAACTTGATAAAGGGGCATTTTGCCCCTATGCTGGGGCATCACGCCCCCTCAGGGGCATTTTGCCCCACCTTGCATTCAATATCTGTAAAACTACAGTAATACAATTGAACTGTAAAATCAAGTTTTATTCCTATAAGAACATTTTATATATGACAAAGATGTTAAAGCTACGTACTGTTACATCATTCAAATTAGCACGAAAATACGGATAAGGAAGCAGCTACAACAATGCTCAAGTCTAAATAGTCCGCAATTTCCATCATTATTGATGAAAAACAAAACAAAACGTGAATGTTCCTGGTAAATTCTTTATTACTCACACTTAGCACAGCAAAATTGCATATTGAGGGTGGTGCCACAGGATTCATGGCACCACCTGGCAAATTCTTTGCATTGCGACCAGGAATCTTCTATTAAAGGATCATTATTTCCTCCATATTCAAAATCGCAGTTTCCACAAATGTTGTCTTTATTATGTGTTGTGTCTGCTGACAGAGCAAAATCGTGCTTAACAACTGACTTTGGTCGCGAAGCCTTTTCTCCCTTTTCATGGTCCTGTATACAAGCTTTCTTCATAATCTTAGATGGTTTTTACCTATCTTTTTGTCACCTCTACGTGTCTGCTTCTTTCTCTTTTGCATTTCTTTCTGCTTTGAAACTTTGGTTTCATTCAGTTTGCTCCCACTTGCCTGTACAGTTCTTGGACATTTGCCTTTTGTATCTGTCATCCTCCTTCTTTGCTTTTCGATAAGCATCTTTTTATACGGTGATGATGTTAGGTTCATGGCTGATTCTGTCTTATGCTTTCTTGTGCGCAGACTGGATATTCTAGGCTTTGGCGAAAGTTTAAGCAATATGTTCACAAATGCTGAATCGTCTGCATTTCTGCATTCGCTATGAGATACCTTCAAGGTAGCACTTTTCGTTCGTCTAGCAAGAATAGCTTCGTCAAGCATTTTCCGATTGCCTGTCTCCTAGACGATGATGGCACAGTGATGTGTTTGTTGATTATCAGGTGAATGAGTATAAATTATTTCATCTATCTCTTGATTACCGGACCCATCCACAGTGGCTGTAGAACTAACAATTAGTAGAAATTCAACCGTTTTGCTTGGTTCATTTAATGTTTCTGCGTTTCCGGAAGTGATCATAACGTTACTAAGCGATTGATCATTAACTGGCCTATTTCCCTCATTTGATGTTTCTGTATCGCCTGCCCCACCTGCAATAACTGTAGGAGTACCAACTGATTGTTTGTCAGCTGTCTTGACTTCTTGAACAGATGGTTCTGCATCACCTGATCCCTCAAACATGTATTTGTAGCCGATATGTGACATGTAATCAGCTGTTTTATTTCATTCAATCAGTTGTGATGTCACAGGTAGTGCTTGTTGATATGCATTAGGCCCATCTGAAAGTGGCTGAGGTTCATCAGGTACCATAGAAGGAGCGAAATCATCATCTGTAAACTTATTTGGATTAAAAGGCCAAAATCCGCAGGCTTCAAAACCGGTGACAGCTTTATGTAAACTCGCAGATCGGCTATATGCTGCAGAAAAATTTCTGCAACTTCAAATGCGCTTATTCGTCCAAATAATGCCTTTTCCATGGACTGTATGCGCTCGACTAGACGTAACTCATATTCAGGCTTTAAAACATTAGTTTTACTTCCCAGTTTTGACACTCCAGGTTGCAAAACCTTCAAATCTCTATGTTTGCGCAAAGTTTTAGCTGGAATTCCATAATTCCTGGCAGCAGCTTTCAATGGAGTTTCACAACGAATTGCTTCCAGAGCCGGATTTAGAGCTTGTATCCCATAATTTCCTCGATCTGTTTTTCTTCTGTACCATCTGCAAAAAAGTATAGAATAATTTTAGGCATATAAAAGGTTAGTTAAAATGTATAAAACATTTAAATGGTTATGGGGCAACACGCCCCCTGTAAGGGGCGTTTTGCCCCTATCGTACAGCATTGACAATTTAACAATAGGCGGTATTAGCAACTGCTGAGAATCATGAAATATTAAACATGATGCACCTCTATACTATGATGTTTAAAAGCATACGTGCCCTGTTTACTTTAGGTAGTTCCTGTCCAAAATACTGCAAACAAATGGATCGACCACTTTTATAAGAAGATGCCAAAAAAGCAATATTTTTGCATAAAAACCATGCGTGCGGCTGCATCCAGCAATGGCCGCCCTTTACAAGGCCAGTGTAACCTAAGCAAGCTTGCTGTATAAAGACCGGTCCATTTTCTAGCGTAGGGACGTCAGGACAGCTTGGGAGCGTTTTACCCCATGGAGGCGTTTTGCCCCTCTCTACCCTAATACTGGCAGCCATGTATTGCTCAAAAATGGTGTTAAGCCCCAGGACAAGAACTTCACTTTGTGGATTGGCATACTATAATTCTATTAATAAAACTATAATCTACTGTCAGCAAGTGTCATAGCGCAATATAGCTAGTTTTCCTGTCACTTCTTTTTACCTCAGGCCCTTTGATGGTTTTCCATTGCATGCAATAAAATCCTAAGTGGGTTCATGCGGATCCAAGCAATCCGCTTCTCATGTAACAGGATAAATAAATACATTGCTAGTACCACACGTGCGACACCGAGGTCAAATAAAGGTCATTTATGTTATTTGTGTGATTAAGTGTTCACTAAAATTCCATATATTAACTTTGCCAGCATTATATATTTTAGCTTGCACCTTATGTCTTCTATACTTTGCGTTACTGTTTACAAATAAGGTTAAACTGAGAAACATAACGAAGAAAATTTCCTGCAAGTTAAAACAGATGTCAAACTGTTAATTTAAACTCTCTTATTACATCCAGAATAAAAAAAAAACATTCCCAAGTTACTCATGGAATCTATAAACTTCATTTGCCCCACTTGCATGGAAATGAGCTTGGCTCCTTGCAAAGTCACTTTCGGACGTTCTTTGCTTTGTTCCGTATAGTATTTCAGAAGAACGTGTCCATCGTATCCCTCAAAATTGTGAGCTATCATCATATCATAGCGATAATAATCTCCTTAACGTCCGATGTCCTCTTGAATAAATGTCTCTTCGATAGGGGCTAAGATTCATCGGGCAAAATCGGCCATCTCTGAAAAAAAATTAACATCCACCAAGAATTTTGCTCCAGTGCGGGCAATGACTAAAGATAGGTTCTTGGATACACTTCTCGCACGCTCGATGAGCCACGAAGAAATTAGGAATGTGAATGCTGGTCTCTTGCATACTATTGCATGCATTCGAAATAAAAAAGATGAAGTCTTTCTTCTTGTGGAAATCTTCTTCATCCTATCGGGGTGATTTGTTGACAAGCAGAACAACATTTCAAGAAATGACAAGAACTTTTCTGTTCTGAACTTTGGGTCTTAAGATGTTCTTGGTAACATGCAGAGCTGACAAATATTCGCTGACAAGCTGAGCAAAGCATTCGTTTTTTCCTTCATCAAGACTGGGTTTAGAGCCCAAACAATCCTCACATCTCGATCCACAATGCTTGTGTTGCTTTTTATTGTTATACAGTCACATTTCGCATACTAATTACTGGGTACATTTTCAATGTATAGCAGGAGTTTTGCTTCACTTCTTTGTTTGTCTTAGTCCGATCATTTAATAGTTTTCCAGGATCTTTTACATTCTGCCTTGTCGTTCTTGCTGACATACGTTAGTCCCACCACGATAGCCCGGGTTAACACATCTTGTCCTGAAGGTTTTCAGTTTAGATCAGATTAGTTTTGGTGATACAAATGTTGCCCACCAATAACATCTTTATGCATTCCATCCCTTTGGGAAGATAAACGTGGCCATGTGCAGCGTCTCTTTTCCATCGGTGATGTGAAACTGTCATTGTATTTTGTCGTGTTGAATCATGTCGATGACTTTAAAAGATGTCAGTTCTGCTGGGGTACTAAACTAGATCCAGAAAGTTGACTTCAGACTGTCTTGATAAATGGAAGTTCTCAAGCGATCGTCGTCTTTTGCTTGAAATTGATGATTCAATGTGGTTAACAAACAATTAAACAAATCAATGATGGATCGTTCTGTGTACTCCATTTATATTTAAATTTCACCGTGTACCGGTAGATCGTGTTCCTAAATTTTCTAGAGGAGCGTCTTTCCGTCTCTCGAATTTAGTAGTATTTTTCAGGTGTTACTTGACCGGGAACTTTGGTTTGACGTAGACTTTCTGGGTCTTGATTCTGGTTCAATAAAGTCATCTTCGAAATCGCTGGCATGAATTTGAGCTAAGACTTCAGCCACTGTGCGAGGCGATAGGTCAAGTTTTTGCCTCTAACTTTCTTCGCCTTTTTTCATCTTGATTGCAAATTGTCAAATAACTCAATTGCAAACGACATGGTCCCCTATATATCAATATAAGGTCAGTGTTGTCCCTATTTAAAGGGTAAGTGTCTTCTCTCAGGGTACTCATTTCACGATTAATGCTTCCAGAAAGATGGAAGAGTCAACACGAATCGAACGCTTTGCAAGGCGTCATACAAAAGGTTTTCTTCAGAGAAGCTGACAGACTACTCCACCTCCTTTCCAGATAAAAGCTTCGATACATGCTATATCTGTCAGAAGAAAAGACTTTAGTCCACATAGTGTCCACAAATTCAAAGTAAGACTGACTTTAAGAGATACTAAGGTCAATATACCTGCTATCATTTTCAAAAGAAAGAACATTGGTCTTCAAGCTGCCCTAGGAAAAAACATTAGCAGGAGGAAGAAATGGATTCAGAACAGCAAGAAGAGGCACCCTCCGAAAAAAGAAATAACCCAGGCACCCCCAGAAAGAGAAGAAAAGAAGACTAGAAGAAAAAGAGGAAGAATAGGAAAAGTCAGTCACATTGAAGACATTAAAAAACGGAGTGTTAAAGGGAAAGAAGATGAGAAATGAACTTTTCAAAGGGATCTGTTGTGAAATTTGATTGTAAATTTGTAGCTGATAATATACCACAAAACTAAAAACAAAACGTAGGTGTGTGTTGTTTTTTTATAATCATCGGGACCTACACTCACACATATCCATCACGGGTAAAAAGGAACTTGAGTTTTATTTGAGTTTGGCAAATGTTGAGTAGTTTGTTTTCGATAGAGGTGGATATCTCTGAAAAGTAACGTTGAGTATTTGTGGTTTATTTCGTTTATTTGTAAACAAATAAACTCAGAAACTATAGGCAGGGAGCTTTAAGGAACTTATCCTTTTGCCACAGCCAAGGCTTACTTCTGGACCTGCTGTTACTGTCGATGATTTGGTAGAGATCACCACCGTTTGTATTCCAGACGTAGTGGGTTTAAACTGTTTGGCTCGTCTTTTTGTCTTGGGTCCTATTAAAGAAGTTTGACACATTTGTTTCAGACTCCATAACTCCCCCAAAATGTCTAAGAGTACCATGACCGTTTGACTTTCACTGTCCTACTTCTCTCTTAGACCTTTTTCTTCTCTGCCTTTTCATCCTGTCTTTTTCTTCTTACCTCGTTTTCGTCTGTCTGTTTCTGTTGGATGAGAAATACTTGTTGTATTTCTTTGTACTGTTGCAAAACTTTCTCCAATAATTATTTCTGTCCACGTTTAAAATTCTCTACATACGGTATGTCACAAAAGGGCGGGCAAGATAATGGTACCTGAACAAATTCTTGTAAAAATAGAGAGAAAATCGGCTAAGTCCCAATTAAAATTGCTCTCTTCAGGAAGTAGGACTGTGGTTGCTTTAGAAGTCTCTGCTATGCCATCAACCCTATTCTTCACAGCCGGTTCACCCCAATTCATTGTCTTTGTAGTTTCCGTCATGTTCTAAAAATGTCATATCGATCCAATGCTCACAGACTCTAGCTCACTTATATCAGGAATGTGATGTCATATGCAGCTCTCCTCGTTTTGGAAGACAGACAGTGCCCTGTGAATGAATTTTGTGAAGCGTATTGGAATTGGTGAGAGAAGTAAATCCGTTACTATCCGCTATTCCACTTTAAATAACAGCGTTTCACCTCATTCCATTCACCTTGTCTAGTCACAAGATGTCGAATAATGCAGAATCGTCTACCCTTCTATCGTCAATGCTTTTCATCCCGGACTATACCTTATATGGCAGATCATCAAAGGGACTTACCAAGATCTCCTATACGGCTCTTTGGAAACAAAGGATCTATGTGGAGAGTAAAGCCATTTAAAGCGAGTCTTTATCTACGGTCAATATGTCAGGGGAACTTTGAGGAAGAGAAGAAGATCTGTGCGATGTTAATTGAATAGTGTTAGGTTAGGAAAAAAACAAAGGCCTTTCAGGGCCCCTCACCTTTTCTCTCTTGAATAAATATTTTTGCTGGATGTCTTTTTTTATTTGGTAGATTTATGTCGATAAATCTATGTATGTCTATGTCTATGTTTCTAACCTATGTTGTCTTCCCTCTCCAATTCCTTTATGGCTAGACAGGCCCAATACATTGTTGCGAAATATTCTCTATGTTAAATTCCCCTTGTCGCTAGACAGGCGAACCCATTTTGAATTTCCCGTTATTGCCAGAGAGCCGCGGCATTTTTAACATGGAAGTCCTATTATCGCTAGGATACCTACATTCACTTCTCGCATTTCCTGCGAAAATTTGTAATTAATTAAAATGCTGCAGAAAAGATAATACAAAGCTATCAGCTTAACAAGATGTAGTTTTCTTATATACACAAATACACATCGTTTCTTCTTAACCTGCTTGAAATGTGTATGCATGGTAGCAAATTGCTTGTTTCATGATAAATAATATTAGTCAATTCAGCTAGAATGATAGACGCCTTAGTTCAAACCAATTATATAACCTCTATGTCCCTTGTATAACATTAGACTCCTAACATAAACACATTTTCTCGATGTATTAAATGCAATGTATGAAAAGTAAACATATACTCCATTACTATGGCAAGATGTATATATTATAGTGGCCCCATCTTGACATTAGTTTACTATCATGAACGTTTGCAACAGCTTCTAAAGGAGGTGCCATAAATTGTTTACACCACTGCAAGCAAAGAAAATGTACATCAATGTAAGTTATATCTTAATTTCAAGTATTGGTTAGTGTCTGAAATGTAAATATTCTATTCATAATGCATACTGTGATGTTTGCATACAAATTAATCATTTATTTCAAAATTTGATCGTAAAAGAACAGGTTCGATCCTCTGTTCAGTCATTATTCATGGCCTCAGCTCGCAAATCAGTTAATATTGCCTAAGCCTATCTTTGAGATTTTTCCATCTAGTCTGCTAAATAAAGCTCTTTATTGTTTGTTTGTTTCTTAATTTCAACGAACAAGCGATTTCTCAGACGGTATAGAGATGGAGTAAGATATTAGTACAAATTTCTGGCATTCAGAAAAAATAGCCTCTTTCACGATGCTTCTGAACAAAATCATTAGAACATGGTGAGATCCTGTTGAGATATACGATATATGTATATATATATATATATATATATATATATATATATATATATATATATATATATATATATATATATATATATATATATATATGTTTTTCCACGTGTGATGTGAAAACTGTATTGTTATTCGCCACTTGCGACAACAATACGTTTCTACTTCACCAGTGTGATAATTCCTTATATCGGCTTAGAAACATGCATTTTTATGATGCATTTAAAGCCAAAGTCCTTCCATCTGCATCTATTTGCCTCTCCTCACTGTGTCAATAGCAATTAAGGGCTGATTTAATACATCGATATAATAAAGTTCGAAAATTTCAAAATACCTTTTGAACATGAACCTTTTGCAAGTTATATTGTACATATAATGCTTCAAATTGTTTATTTCGTTAAATGAATGACTATTTTCGTGCGGGAATGAAGAGATTGTTACTTTCCATCACACATTTCTTGCGCGGATCGATGCAGTGAACATTTCTGGGGTCAAGGGTACGGTACAAGCATGACAGATCGGTACAACCGATGTCAGAACGTACTTTTATTTTTTGAAAAGCGGGCGTGAATTTAGTAGGTTTATTATTCTTGAGAAATAATAGCAACATAGTCACATTTGTCTATGACAATTTTTATCAATTTATTTTGCGATTTATAAATAGGAATACAGAAGGAATCAAAGTAAGCAACATGAAGAGCTGGTTCGTTGAAGCTTATCCTTATTGTTATTCGGCGCAGAACAGTTATATATTAAATAAGTAACTACCATTGAGTGTGTGTCTGTATGTATGTATATATATATATATATATATATATATATATATATATATATATATATATATATATATATATATATATATATAGATGCAATAAACTGACGACGAACAGTACGAAACTAGTAACTAACTAGCCTAAGCGCTCTCGACTCTTAATGAGTATTTTTCAAAGGCAAATACAAAACATATATACGACAAACAAATAAACACAAAAACGTTGTGTTTGTAAACCTCTGCGTGGCTGTCTTCACATGTAGAGGTTTACAAACACAACGTTTTTGTGTTCATTTGTTTGTCGTATATATGTTTTGTATTTGCCGTTGAAAAAGACTCATTAAGAGTCGAAAGCGCTTAGGCTAGTTAGTTACTAGTTTCGTACTGTTCGTCGTCAGTTTATTGCATATATTTTAATTAATCCCCGACACACGTGATCCCTTGGTGGATCCAGTACGCTTGAAAGGGTTGTTATTCGCCATATGATTTGTATTCTTTATATATATATATATATATATATATATATATATATATATATATATATATATATATATATATATATATATGTGTGTGTGTGTGTGTGTGTGTGTGTTGTTCCTTCTTGTACTGTGTGTGCTGTTCCTTTTTGCACTGATAAACATGTGTTTATTTAGCTCTGTTTTGTTTTATATTCTAGTATTATGACCATCCTTTATAAATGTCTTGCGAATTTATGTGATTGTTCACACTAATTGGTTTGTATATTGAAAACTTCAGTACACTACGGAAGTTAAAATATTTCCTGGATTATGACATAGTTCAAGCAGCTGAAAATGTGGAGCTTTTGTAACTTTCACACTCTCAGTCACGGAGGTAATGTACAGTACACTGCCATAGTTATCGGTTAGATAAGGTCACCTCTGATTGTATACTCAGTTATTGCCTTACAGGCCTTTATATAACAACGGCGTGCGAAAATGAAATGAGTGTTTTATCTACCGTAATATCTAGCCCTACATCAGTCAGACTGTACTTTAGGCAAACAAGAATGGTCAGCATTGAGACGAAAAGGTTGTGCCCAAAATATGAACTGGATAGTTGATAGCCAAACGTAAGGTCAGATTTATGAATTTTAGTTATTAAATGCCTGCTCACTTGTAAAAAATAAAACAGTGGGCAAATGTTTTTTTTTTTCAAATGAGAACATTGAATAGTTTGGCAAACCTCTTTCGTCAAAAGTCGACATAGAATCAACCGAGCAAATGTTAGCTCATTGTTTCCGCATTGAATTTGACTTCGTGGTTAGCTTATACATTTTAATTGGATTTTTTCATGAATTCATCCTATCCCGTCCCCATTAATCGTTACTTCTGTTTTTTCCGTTGCTTGAACTTAAAAGTGTGTAATAAGCGAGTCTTCAAACGTGCACACGCGCATGAGAATACATAATCTTTATTTATTCCTTAAATCATATTTAGACACATTCTATTATTAGTGCCTTTATCATATTTAAACGCGTTTTATTATTCAAACTAAATCATAATTAGACATGTTTCATTTTTTCGTGTCGTAATCATATTTAGACACGTTTATTTATTCTCACCTTAATAATCATTAGACAAGTTTCATTATTGATTCTATTAATCATATTTAGACATATTTTATTCCTCATGTCATATTTAATTCCTCATGTCCTTAATTATATGTATACACGTTTCGGTATTCGTGTCTTATTCATAATTAGACACCTTTTCATAATTTATGCCCTGGAACATATTTACAATCTCTGTGATTTTGATAAAAGATAAGGTTTCATCAAACATATGTATTTAAATAAACTCCGGTCTCTTTTGTATATGTGTGGAAACTTACATTGAATATTCTGCTCAGCGAGGAAATGTTTTCGTTGCGGTGTGAAGATTAGTCAGCCTCAGACAGGTCCCCTCTTCCTATGTATCACATCCGTTTACAAGGAAATTAGATCAGTCATGTGTCTGTGTATCTGTGTTAGCAAGCTATACACATACATACATACATACATACATACATACATACATACATACATACATACATACATACATACATACATACATACATACATACATACATACATACATACATACATTCTTGCATACATACATACGTACGTACGATCGTACGCACGCACGCACTCACGAACGCTCACACACACGTACATATATATATATATATATATATATATATATATATATATATATATATATATATATATATATATATATATACATTTGTCTAAAGGTGCTGTTTTGATTTTACATCATTTACGTACTATGCAACGAGTTTTATATACTATCAATTACTGTCAATCGTCAAAAAACAACATTGCGCTAGGACAAAATCGAGGTTGTTGTGGGAACTTTTATTATTAGGATTATATTTAAAAGAGTAGATGCATGTTAGCCCAGTTTTGTGCCGGAAATATTCAGGGAATAGATGGATTTAGATAAAACCTTAAAATAGAAAAGCTAAGTAGAAAACGGTAATCTGAACCTTTGCCAATATAAATCCAAATATACATGACACAGGAAGTAGGACTTTGGTTGCTTTAGAAGTCTCTGCTATGCCGTCAACCCTATTCTTCACAGCCGGTTCACCCCCAATTCATTGTCTTTGTAGTTTCCGTCATGTTCTAAAAATGTCCTATCGATCCAATGCTCACAGACTCTAGCTCACTTATATCAGGAATGTGATGTCACATGCAGCTCTCCTCGTTTTGGAAGACAGCCAGCGCCCTGTGAATGAATTTTGTGACGCGTATTGGGATTGGTGAGAGAAGTAAATCCGTTACTATCCGCTATTCCACTTTAAATAACAGCGTTTCACCTCATTCCATTCACCTTGTCTAGTCACAAGATGTCGAATAATGCAGAATCGTCTACCCTTCTATCGTCAATGCTTTTCATCCCGGACTATACCTTATATGGTAAATCATCAAAGGGACTTACCAAGATCTCCTATACGGCTCTTTGGAAACAAAGGATCTATGTGGAGAGTAAAGCCATTTAAAGCGAGTCTTTATCTACGGTCAATATGTCAGGGGAACTTTGAGGAAGAGAAGAAGATCTGTGCGATGTTAACTGAATAGTGTTAGGTTAGGAAAAAAACAAAGGCCTTTCAGGGCCCCTCACCTTTTCTCTCTTGAATAAATATTTTTGCTGGATGTCTTTTTTTATTTGGTAGATTTATGTCGATAAATCTATGTGTGTCTATGTCTATGTTTCTAGCATATGTTGTCTTCCCTCTCCAATTCCTTTATGGCTAGACAGGCCCAATACATTGTTGCGAAATATTCTCTATGTTAAATTCCCCTTGTCGCTAGACAGGCGAACCCATTTTGAATTTCCCGTTATTGCCAGAGAGCCGCGGCATTTTTAACATGGAAGTCCTATTATCGCTAGGATACCTACATTCACTTCTCGCATTTCCTGCGAAAATTTGTAATTAATTAAAATGCTGCAGAAAAGATAATACAAAGCTATCAGCTTAACAAGATGTAGTTTTCTTATATACACAAATACACATCGTTTCTTCTTAACCTGCTTGAAATGTGTATGCATGGTAGCAAATTGCTTGTTTCATGATAAATAATATTAGTCAATTCAGCTAGAGTGATAGACGCCTTAGTTCAAACCAATTATATAACCTCTATGTCCCTTGTATAACATTAGACTCCTAACATAAACACATTTTCTCGATGTTTTAAATGTAAACATATACTCCATTACTATGGCAAGATGTATATATTATAGTGGCCCCATCTTGACATTAGTTTACTATCATGAACATTTGCAACAGCTTCTAAAGGAGGTGCCATAAATTGTTTACACCACTGCAAGCAAAGAAAATGTACATCAATGTAAGTTATATCTTAATTTCAAGTATTGGTTAGTGTCTGAAATGTATATATTCTATTCATAATGCATATTGTGATGTTTGCGTACAAACTAATCATTTATTTCAAAATTTGATCGTAAAAGAACAGGTTCGATCCTCTGTTCAGTCATTATTCATGGCCTCAGCTCGCAAATCAGTTAATATTGCCTAAGCCTATCTTTGAGATTTTTCCATCTAGTCTGCTAAATAAAGCTCTTTATTGTTTGTTTGTTTCTTAATTTCAACGAACAAGCGATTTCTCAGACGGTATCGAGATGGAGTAAGATATTAGTACAAATTTCTGGCATTCAGAAAAAATAGCCTCTTTCACGATGCTTCTGAACAAAATCATTAGAACATGGTGAGATCCTGTTGAGATATACGATATATTTATATATATATATATATATATATATATATATATATATATATATATATATAAGTTTTTCCACGTGTGATGTGAAAACTGTATTGTTATTCGCCACTTGCGACAATAGGTTTCTACTTCACCAGTGTGATAATTCCTTATATCGGCTTAGAAACATGCATTTTTATGATGCATTTAAAGCCAAAGTCCTTCCATCTGCATCTATTTGCCTCTCCTCACTGTGTCAATAGCAATTAAGGGCTGATTTAATACATCGATATAATAAAGTTCGAAAATTTCAAAATACCTTTTGAACATGAACCTTTTGCAAGTTATATTGTACATATAATGCTTCAAATTGTTTATTTCGTTAAATGAATGACTATTTTCGTGCGGGAATGAAGAGATTGTTACTTTTCATCACACATTTCTTGCGCGGATCGATGCAGTGAACATTTCTGGAGTCAAGGGTACGGTACAAGCATGACAGATCGGTACAACTGATGTCAGAACGTACTTTTATTTTTTGAAAAACGGGCGTGAATTTAGTAGGTTTATTATTCTTGAGAAGTAATAGCAATATAGTCACATTTGTCTAGGACAATTTTTATCAATCTATTTTGCGATTTATAAATAGGAATACAGAAGGAATCAAAGTAAGCAACATGAAGAGCTGGTTCGTTGAAGCTTATCCTTATTGTTATTCGGCGCAGAACAGTTATATACTAAATAAGTAACTACCATTGAGTGTATGTCTGTCTGTATATATATATATATATATATATATATATATATATATATATATATATATATATATATATATATATATAAAGAATACAAATCATATGGCGAATAACAACCCTCTCAAGCGTACTGGATCCACCAAGGGATCACGTGTGTCAGGGATTAATTAAAATATATGCAATAAACTGACGACGAACAGTACGAAACTAGTAACTAACTAGCCTAAGCGCTTTCGACTCTTAATGAGTCTTTTTCAAAGGCAAATACAACACATAGTTATGACAAACAAATAAACACAAAAACGTTGTGTTTGTAAACCTCTACATTTCTGTCTTCACATGTGCTAAAACTATAAATACAACCAGCTTGTATAGACTAGTTGCGGAAACTGAAAACGTTGTATAATTCCCTAAAAGTCTACAAGCCAAAGCGACATCTATTTTTACTTTGTGTACATATGTAACGCAGATTATATCCCGGATATTTGATTCTATACCGGTTATTCTTATAGTAAAAATTGAAGGATAATAAGAAGATTTAGAAAATGTTAAATTCTACTAGTGCATAGTTTTCATTTTCTAGTCTTCTTGGTTTAGACCGCTTGGTTTCAATGTTCTAAGGCGGCGTATCCAGTATGATTCCTTTTCCTTCCTGGTTTCGGAACTCCAGCTGTGGTTGTTAGCAATAGCGATAAGTATTATATCACTGAAGGTGTGGCCAGGGGAGGAGAAGTGTTCTGCGACCGGGCTTCTATACAGCTTTTTTGTCATCCAATCAGATCTATGAAGGTTTATCCTTTTGTGTAGCTTTTCAGTTTCTCCCACGTACTGAAGGCCACAGATCTTACATGTGATGAGATAAATCACATTCTCTGTTTTGCACGTTTTGTTTGGACCATGTATGTTTAGTTTTTCTTTAGTCACTGTGCTAGTGAATGTCTTGGTCTCTATCATATGTTGACAGGTTTTGCATCTTTTATCGCCACAGGGTCCAGATTGACTAGGTTGGTTTTGACTAGCGATTGGCGTTAGCTTGGCCCTGACTAGGATGTCCTTTAGGTTTTTTGGTCTCCGGTAAGCTACTACAGGTTTGTTCGGAAGTATTAGGTTTAGTATGTCTGACGATTGCACGGTTGGCCAGTGGTTTGCGATGATTTTACCTACTTTGGGATTGTCTGGGTGATAGGTCAGAATAAATGGTATCCTATCAACCTTTTCTTTCTGTCCATATCTGAGAAGGTCATCACGGTTTGTTTGTTTGGCCCTTTGGATTGCCTCCGCAATCAGGTCTTTGACGTAGCCTCGGTAAATTAAATGTTTAGCCAGCTCTTCAGACCTTTCTAGGAATCTTTCATCGTCGGAGCAAATTCTGCGTATCCTCAGTGCCTGGCTATATGGAATGTTCTTAATGCAGTGTTTTGGATGACAGCTGGTTGGGAGAAGATACTGGTGTTTGTCGGTTGGTTTTGAGTAGATGTCTGTGTGTAATTTGTTTTCCACCAGTCTGGTTGTTGTGTCCAGGAAAACATGGTTTGAGTTGGAAATTTCTGCCGTGAATTTTATTGAAGGATGGAAGTTGTTTGCCTTTGATATGAAGTCATCCAGACTTTCTCTTCCATACTGCCACTTCATTTCTATATCATCGATAAAGCGTACCCACTGGTATGGTGTACGCTCAACCGATGCTAAGAGCTTTCCCTCAAGTTTTCCCATGAAAATGTTAGCATACGAAGGGGCCATTTTAGTACCCATTGCAGTTCCATTGATTTGTAGGTAGTTTTCTTCATTAAATTCAAAGTTGTTGAGTTTTAGGACAAGCTCCAGGAGTTGGATTAAGAAGTGTGTGGGTGGATTGTTTACAGTTCTTGTTTCCCATGCTTCGCTACATGCCTGTAACCCTTCGTTGTGCGATATGTTGGTGTACAAAGATGTGACGTCTAAGGAAGCAAGTAATGTATCTGGCAGTAATGGTTCACTAGCTTTGCTTTTTATGAGATAATCTGTCGTGTCTTGAAGATATGATGGTAATTTGTGGACATGTGGTCTCATAAAATGATCTAAATATTCTGATATCCTTTCTGTGGGGTGCCCGTTACCTGAGATTATAGGTCTGCCAGGGTTTCCTTGTTTGTGGATTTTGGGTAGAAGATAAAATCTACCTGCTCTTGGGTTTTCTGGGCTTAAGTAGTTTTTGGTTTGCTGGTCTATGTGTCCGCTTTGGTACGCCTCGTCAATAACATTAGTGATGATTTTTGCATATTCCAGCGTTGGATCATGGTCCAGTTTTTGGTAGAACCTAGCGTCACTTAGTTGTCTACTTGCTTCACTAATGTAGTCTTCCCTATTCATAACAACAACAGCGGAACCCTTATCTGCAGGCTTAATTATTATGTCTGTTCTGCTTTTCAGTGAGTGCAGGGCATCTGTTTCTTCTTTTGTCAAATTAGAATATTTGTTAGTATGGTTGATATGTCTGGAAGTATCGTTTTCAACCGAGATGATAAAGGCTTCCAGATTCGGAATTGAACTTTTTGGTGGGGTCCAGTTACTTTTCTTTCTAAATGTGGGTTGGTCGCATCTTATATTTTCCTTTGATTTGTTTGGTGGTTGCAAGGCAAAATGGGCTTTGAGTCTTAGTCGGCGGATGAACTCTTGGGTGTCATTCTTAAGCTTCCCTCTGTCGTATGTTTTTGGACGGGGACAGAAACTCAAACCTTTCGATAAAAGTTTTTTTTCTGCATCAGTAAGTTCTAAATTGGAGATGTTGACTACTGTGTTAGTAACAGTTGCTTTAGTGTTTGTTACAGAGTGCTTGCGATTCTTCCTTGTGCGGCGATTTTTCTTCTAACGGTTGTTTTTGGAAGAAATTTCGTCAATTGAAGTTTCTTCACAACAGTCCTTTGGTTGTAGATCATGACTTCTAAGTTTTCTATCTCTGACTTTGTATAGTTTCGAAGAGAGTCTTTTTTCATCTTTATTTAATTTGGAGTAAAACGTTTTCAATTGTTCTTCTGTTGAGACGGAATTGAGCTGATGTTTTAGTTCTTCAATGGTTGCTGATTTGGCTAGATATTGATGATTTACGTTTTTACTAAGTAGGGCTGTGAGTTTCATGGAAGCGTCGTGAGTTATTTTATTCCATCTTTTGTTCAATCTGTTTGAACTCTTGCCAATAATTTGTGGTTTCACATGAATTTGAAGACCTTTAGTGACAGTATTTGTTTCGAGGAAATGATGCAAGAAAGTGCAATGATGCTTTAGGCGAATTAAAGCATCAGTTTCATTGCGTAAAGTTTTGAATGTTTTCTGTATTTGTTGAGACATCGTCTCCATTCTCCATTGCAACCACCAAACAAATCAAAGGAAAATATAAGATGCGACCAACCCACATTTAGAAAGAAAAGTAACTGGACCCCACCAAAAAGTTCAATTCCGAATCTGGAAGCCTTTATCAACTCGGTTGAAAACGATACTTCCAGACATATCAACCATACTAACAAATATTCTAATTTGACAAAAGAAGAAACAGATGCCCTGCACTCACTGAAAAGCAGAACAGACATAATAATTAAGCCTGCAGATAAGGGTTCCGCTGTTGTTGTTATGAATAGGGAAGACTACATTAGTGAAGCAAGTAGACAACTAAGTGACGCTAGGTTCTACCAAAAACTGGACCATGATCCAACGCTGGAATATGCAAAAATCATCACTAATGTTATTGACGAGGCGTACCAAAGCGGACACATAGACCAGCAAACCAAAAACTACTTAAGCCCAGAAAACCCAAGAGCAGGTAGATTTTATCTTCTACCCAAAATCCACAAACAAGGAAACCCTGGCAGACCTATAATCTCAGGTAACGGGCACCCCACAGAAAGGATATCAGAATATTTAGATCATTTTATGAGACCACATGTCCACAAATTACCATCATATCTTCAAGACACGACAGATTATCTCATAAAAAGCAAAGCTAGTGAACCATTACTGCCAGATACATTACTTGCTTCCTTAGACGTCACATCTTTGTACACCAACATATCGCACAACGAAGGGTTACAGGCATGTAGCGAAGCATGGGAAACAAGAACTGTAAACAATCCACCCACACACTTCTTAATCCAACTCCTGGAGCTTGTCCTAAAACTCAACAACTTTGAATTTAATGAAGAAAACTACCTACAAATCAATGGAACTGCAATGGGTACTAAAATGGCCCCTTCGTATGCTAACATTTTCATGGGAAAACTTGAGGGAAAGCTCTTAGCATCGGTTGAGCGTACACCATACCAGTGGGTACGCTTTATCGATGATATAGAAATGAAGTGGCAGTATGGAAGAGAAAGTCTGGATGACTTCATATCAAAGGCAAACAACTTCCATCCTTCAATAAAATTCACGGCAGAAATTTCCAACTCAAACCATGTTTTCCTGGACACATCAACCAGACTGGTGGAAAACAAATTACACACAGACATCTACTCAAAACCAACCGACAAACACCAGTATCTTCTCCCAACCAGCTGTCATCCAAAACACTGCATTAAGAACATTCCATATAGCCAGGCACTGAGGATACGCAGAATTTGCTCCGACGATGAAAGATTCCTAGAAAGGTCTGAAGAGCTGGCTAAACATTTAATTTACCGAGGCTACGTCAAAGACCTGATTGCGGAGGCAATCCAAAGGGCCAAACAAACAAACCGTGATGACCTTCTCAGATATGGACAGAAAGAAAAGGTTGTTAGGATACCATTTATTCTGACCTATCACCCAGACAATCCCAAAGTAGGTAAAATCATCGCAAACCACTGGCCAACCGTGCAATCGTCAGACATACTAAACCTAATACTTCCGAACAAACCTGTAGTAGCTTACCGGAGACCAAAAAAACCTAAAGGACATCCTAGTCAGGGCCAAGCTAACGCCAATCGCTAGTCAAAACCAACCTAGTCAATCCTGACCCTGTGGCGATAAAAGATGCAAAACCTGTCAACATATGATAGAGACCAAGACATTCACTAGCACAGTGACTAAAGAAAAACTAAACATACATGGTCCAAACAAAACGTGCAAAACAGAGAATGTGATTTATCTCATCACATGTAAGATCTGTGGCCTTCAGTACGTCGGAGAAACTGAAAAGCTACACAAAAGGATAAACCTTCATAAATCAGATTGGATGACAAAAAAGCTGTATAGAAGCCCGGTCGCAGAACACTTCTCCTCCCCTGGCCACACTTTCAGTGATATAATACTTATCGCTATTGCTAACAACCACAGCTGTATTCCGAAACCAGGAAGGAAAAGGAATCATACTGGATACGCCGCCTTAGAACATTGAAACCAAGCGGTCTAAACCAAGAAGACTAGAAAATGAAAACTATGCACTAGTAGAATTTAACATTTTCTAAATCTTCTTATTATCCTTCAATTTTTACTATAAGAATAACCGGTATAGAATCAAATATCCGGGATATAATCTGCGTTACATATGTACACAAAGTAAAAATAGATGTCGCTTTGGCTTGTAGACTTTTAGGGAATTATACAACGTTTTCAGTTTCCGCAACTAGTCTATACAAGCTGGTTGTATTTATAGTTTTAGCACATGTGAAGACAGAAATGTAGAGGTTTACAAACACAACGTTTTTGTGTTTATTTGTTTGTCATAACTATGTGTTGTATTTGCCTTTGAAAAAGACTCATTAAGAGTCGAAAGCGCTTAGGCTAGTTAGTTACTAGTTTCGTACTGTTCGTCGTCAGTTTATTGCATATAAACGCTTATAAACGCCTAAGCGCTTTCGACTCTTAATATATATATATATATATATATATATATATATATATATATATATATATATATATATATATATATATATATATATATGCAATAAACTGACGATGAACAGTACGAAACTAGTAACTAACTAGCCTAAGCGCTTTCGACTCTTAATGAGTTTTTTTCAAAGGCAAATACAAAACATATATACGACAAACAAATAAACACAAAAACGTTGTGTTTGTAAACCTCTACATGGCTGTCTTTCATATCAAACATTGGGTTACTGTAACCTGAAATTAACTCAGACCATCTCCAAGTACGGAGCAAAACAAATACGTGCTGGCAACAGTATTCGTTCCTGAGCACTGAAAATTGTATAACGGGATCCGGGAGAGAAAGGGAATGAGGGGAGAGGGTTCGGGATAGAAAACGGGGTTGTTGGATTGAATTTGCTCTCGACAGGTATGTTTGATAACACATAAGCGTTCAACAGACAGACAGATAGTTGGATTAGTACTCTGTTATAACATATGCTATAGTATCCACCAAATAGATAAAATGTGCCCTGCCAATAAAATGTCATGTAAATAAATACCTTAATAGTACTAAGTACTAGATTTTATATGTGGGAACATAACACAAGCGACATATTTAAATGAAAGAAAAACCAGAAGTGAAAGGAAAAACGGCGAATAGAAAAGGAAGGAAAAGGTCAGAAAAATGCATCGAACGTATAGAAAGAATGAGTTAAGATGGTTTCTGCTTCCTAGCGTATATTATTCATTACACAAAATTAGAAACGTAACGAAGGAAAAAGCTTTAAAGTAACTGCGCAATTTACATAATTTGATGCAGGTTTGAAGAAGCATATTTTGAGAGAAATAAAATAATGATAGGACGAATGTGGCAAATCATACTTGTTAATGCAATTGTTACTTATATGAGTAAAAACAATTTCAATGACCTATAACATTCAATACGTAATTAGATGGTATCAGATAGTCTGTATGTTTAATTTTACAAACCTTTTGACAAATACATTTCTGAAATAAATTACACAATAAATGAACGATATAGCAAAGCAAAACAGTAATGACAACTTGTAGGTTTTGCTGTGTCACTGTCAATCTACAATAGCGTATATTTCTGGGATTTGGCATGTTAATGGAAAAATGTTGGCAGCTAATATGTTCTCATTGTGGACAGTGTGTTCTTGTTAAGAATATTTTTGGCATGCATTTAACGCGTACAATATAAGTGCTGTACAGAACAGAAAGCAACCTAGCTAAATGCTTTAAATCAAAAGAAGAAGGTGGAAAGTGTGGAAATATTCCTGCACTCAGTCTTTTGAACGTTTTGATGCTGAAATTTGTAGCTTTTTTCGCGATTGTGTTTTAGATGTAGTGCTTGATATCAATTCTACAAATCCCTTTCTCAGTTTGTCTAGCAATGTTACTGCCGATATCAATCGGAATACTTTATTTGTACATATGAAGCATAGACAAACGAACACACCTTGCAAAGTGTTCAGAGAAATGAACACATACCAAAATGTCGGAATTTGCGCCATAATGGAAATTAATGCAAACACCCATGTCAATCCCATGATAAGCGATAGCTTAATGTAAATTAAAAAATTACACTTGTTGTTTTTCGTCTGTACCATTGCCGACTGTTTCCTGGCACGATCTATATGAATGGTCGTTACAGAGAAGGCAACAATGTAAAACAATTTAAATATCAAAAGTGGTCCTATGAAAAAAAGAATCATAGATTCTCTGTTTCTGATCCAGCACACACCTGCACCGTAGTTCGGCTGCAAATGTCTAAAATGATTGTCAATATTAAAAAATGTACGGCTACGGAATCTATCACAATTAGAAGTGGAAGGGTCCAAGCATAAGCAGAGTAGAAACAAAATCGTGTCAAAGATTTTCAGTTGTTGTTCGATACAAAGTTTCTCAGCAAGGCAGATAAAGATAAAATTCCACCAGCCAACGTGATAGTTACTTCTCCAAAAGAAAACATGGGCTTGTATACATTTCCCAGTTCAGATATAGCTCACATACAAAGGTTTGGTTCCCTTCAACATGGTATTCAATTTCATTATCAATTTGCCCTGTAAACAGAATCATAATATTCTTGCCCAAAATAATTTCAAATTCTCCAGACTTCAATTGGACATAGAGGCATGTCTGATTTCCAAAAGGGAGATTTGTATTGGACTTGATTTCAGGCGAATCCTGTAATAAAATGCACTTTCTTGATTTGAAAACAAATGGTTCAAAGCAATAAATCATTATGGATATGCGTACCCCGAATGATTCTATCAATCATTTCGCATCTGCGTACCCAAAATGATTCTATAAATCATTATGCACATCCGTACCCCGAATGATTCTATAAATCATTATGCATCTGCGTACCCAAAATGATTCTAAAAATCATTATGCATATCCGTACCCCGAATGATTCTATAATTCATTCTGTGTATGCGTACCCCGAATGATTCTATAATTCATTCTGTGTATGCGTACCCCGAATGATTCTATAAATCATTATGCATATCCGTACCCCGAATGATTCTATAAATCATTCTGCATATCCGTACCCGAGTGATTTTTTAAATCATTATACATCTGCATACCCAGAATGATTCTATAAATCATTATGCATATCCGTACCCCTAATGATTTTATAAATCACTATGGATATGCGTACCCCGAATGATTCTATGCATGATTAAGCATCTGCGTACCCCTAATGATTCTATAAATCATTATGCATATCCGTACCCCGAATGATTCTATAAATCATTATGGATATGCGTACCCCAAATGATTCTATGCATGATTAAGCATCTGCGTACCCCGAATGATTGTATAAATCATTATGCATATCCGTACCCCGAATGATTCTATAAATCATTATGCATATCCGTACCCCGAATGATTCTATAAATCATTATGCATATGCGTACCCCGAATGATTCTATAAATCATTATGCATATCCGTACCCCGAATGATTCTATAAATCATTATGCATATCCGTACCCCAAATGATTCTATAAATCATTATGCATATGCGAGAATCTAACACAAAGTTCAACACCATCAAACAGCTGAAGTGCTATTAATTCAGCATGTGGGTACAGCGTTACCAGTTTCCATGATTTTACTTTGTAAATTTTCACCACAAAACAAAATAATACCAAAACAAGTACATTCGTTTTAAATGCACCTATGAAACAGCAGAACTATCAAGCTGAAACGATTGTTTCGTTTAAAATTACCATTTTAAAACACAAAGGTACCTATGAAAGTTTGCTCAGACACTAATGTTGTAAAATATCAAGTTGTAAAGAATATTTTGTCAATTAACTTTGCATCATTATTAATATTCCAGAGAATAAGTCGAGCTACAGAGGTTCAACGTCACAGTGGAGTGAGTGCCGGACTCGCAGTCAGTGGGTCGTGGGTTCGTATACTGCTCCGATACATTGAAGTCAACTTTCTTGATCTCAACAATGCACTTTACTCATTTTGCTGAAGCACGAGTCTTTTATGCACCTATGTGCCGTCAAACATAACTTAGTTTTTCAATCAGTCAATTAACCAAAGAAAATCAGGTTTATTCTGAATAACTATAGAAGCAAACTGGTATTTATCCTTAGAGATTTGATACAGTTTTCTCCATCATCTAGCATGCGACTCATTTCTTTCCACTATAAAGTGTTACTTTTTATATCTTATTTACATCATGAAAATTGTTTATATTTTCTCAAAGGTTATTTAAATTTGTATACAATGAAGTAGCAGCTAGATATTATTTCGGTTTTTTTTTTCTTTTGCAAATGTGTATTACTTGACTCTGTTGAAAGTGTTAATCCTAGTCTCAGCCGTCACCTGCCTTGAATGAGAGATAAAAGGGAACAAGTAAGATAATTCACATTCATCGTATTATAAATAAACTATATAGACTGTTTTGTTTCCGTACATCTATCCAACTGTTCTATAGGTCGAATGGCGGATCATGTGTTTTTGGGGATACTTACTTAAATTTAGAAACATTTTGTTCAGATATTACTTATGTGCTGTGACACCCCCATTGGATAGCTTTCATGAAGAAAGGTCGTTTCCTTATCAGTTAAAGACAAAATAAGCAATCATACAATGAAAGAATTAAAAAAAGCTGTAGTGATCTTAAACATTAAACTTTCTAATCTAAGTAAGCTGTACTTTAACAAAGCATATCAGATACAGGTCTCTGGATTTCGTTGATATCGATAATATCATTGGAGAGTAATTGGCAGAGTGGTCTAAAGCGTTCACCGTTACGGATCAATGCCATCTCACCTGTCTCCATGGGCTAGAGTCTCAGGTCCAGCCAATGTGGGTATCTGAGAAAGCTTGCCAGTAGCTTCTCGTGATTCCATGGTTGGTTATATGGGTTCTTTCTCCACCATTAATACTGGCAGGCATGTTGAGTCTATATTGTGCTAAAAAAAGAAAGAGTTAAAACCCTACAACAACATTACCAATCATCAGACTTTTTTATTGTCAGTAGTTTTATTTTCGAACTGGAGAGATTTTAAACACGTTGGCATTTAATTTACAAGACAGATAGCTTGGATGGTCTTCTGTTCTCACAAAACAGCAAATAAGAGGTTATCATGCTATGGGGTGAGTCTTGGCGGTCTCATCAAAACTACATTCATCATTAATGTCCAAATTAGGTTAGTTACATTATACAACACTTAAAAGTTTCGTACATTTGTTAAATCGTATAGTCTTTATTTATACTCTTATTTTATCAAAGAATGTTTTACCCGCATTATTTACTTATTCCATCGCGAGTTTCCGTTTTGGAGTAAGCATGCTTGCGTATCCGCCATTGTGCCAGCTTTCATTGCGAGTGTACAAAATAAGATTAATCTTTTGTATCAGAAACATCCGATTTTTAAACAAGCAATTCATAAAAGCAAGTATTCAAGGGCCCTATAGGATGCTAACGGAACATGAAAAGCGGTAAGCTATATCATAAATCATTTTATTGAAACTATTTACACTGGCTAAAATGGCCATATTTGTCTTTCAAAAACAACTCGATGTGGGAACAATGCTAACATTTGTTAAGGATACTATTTTATAACAAAACGTCAGTCTATTCTTTAACTCTAAATTTCAAAAGAATACGAAGATGAAATACGCCGAACACAAATAGATATATCTTACAGCGCCTAAAATAGCTTTCAATTAAATCGTTTGAAAAGGCGATCTCTTGTATGTGTTATTATGAGGCGTGTTTTAAAGTCTCTCCTTTTACAGGGTTTCTAGATCATATAAGTACTAAAGTACCGCATATAAAGAAGTTTGCACATCAAACAATTAAAGTTATCGTCTTAAGACAGATGTGACGTTCCATACGGCATATAGCACAATTACACGCTCATATGATTAGTGTATAATAGTGTTTATACATTCTAGAGATTTAAGAAAGCTTCATTTTTGTAGATGCTCTAATTATTGGATCCAGACATGAGTCCTATTGTTTGCACTGAAAGATATGTTATATTGGCAATTACGTTTATATGTTTAACACCTAAAATTGAGGATGGTGGATAGGATCTATGTGCTTCCATTAGTAGCCTATTTTGACATTCATGAGGGCACAGGGGTCTGTTTTGAGAGGGTATAGAGGGGACGGGACAGCTTCCTCAGTTACACTATTAACAATATTCTATCCTGACTTATACAAAATTTTTGAAGGTATTGTTGAACTCCAGATAGGAAGTATATAATTGAGATATCATGCAAACAAACAACTGATTGGTTATTGGATTAATTGCAGATAAAATAACAAAAATGTATGAAACAGATCTCAGAAAAACAGACGGATATAAAGAAAGATCTTGTGATTTTTGTCACTCTAAACGGTATTTCTGCGCACTGTTGGCTATATCGTACTGTGAAAATGGGCACCAAGTGCTTTCCCAACCACGCATGGAAGAAGCCACCAATGACTGGCATGGCTCAATATTGAATCTGTGACCACTGAGGCTACTTATATATATATATATATATATATATATATATATATATATATATATATATATATATATATATATATATATATATATATATAGCTACGTATATTTGATTAAGTTACTTGTGTGTAAGGTTTTAATTCTGTTTTTTTCATTGTATTTAATTGCAATGAATATTTGTAGTAGTGATTCTATTTTAGTAGTGAGATATATTTTAGCACAAAGTTTGTTTATTCAAGACGAAGATGTAATACATGAGAATTTACATTTGGTTCGTCTTACCCTTGTAACAATATCAACAGGAAGTTAAAATGATTGGTTAGGATCACGGACACACTTTCTTCGCGTGATCACTGTTTGTAAACAACCTTTTTAGGATTGGTTTTTAAGTGAAGTGATATTGTCCTACGTGTGAAAATTAGCGTAGTACGAGACCACATGACCAATTGCGCGAGACATGAAATGAAGTCTTGGGTTCTAAATACGCATTCCATATATTTTTTTCAGGCAGTCATTCAAAACTACGAAAGAACAAGGTGTATTACTTTTAATTTGCTCACAGAATATTTTATTCTTCGTCTGATTTTTGAAATCACTAATTTATTCTCCTGGACACTCAACAAGTTGACCTTTTATATAAAAAAGTTCTGAAAGATATTCATGGAAGTTTATTCTGGAATTATTCCGAAACAAAGATTGTGATTCAAGTAAAGAATTGTTGATATTCATACATTCGACTACATCTGACGTTATCGCCCTCCATATTCATACGTCGTCGGTACTCCAACCTGGATTCTTATAGGTCTAGTTAGTGATAGGACTTGTGTTTTATTCTTAGAATCATATTTGGATTATATTCACAAACGGTAAGTCCTATTTGCCACTTTTTACATTGTTGTCAATGGAAATAAAATATTTTCTTAAAATATATAAAGCTTGTTAGCTTTTACACTTTTCTTTGTTACTTAGTACGAGCCCTTGGTTACATATTTTAGAAATATCTTTCTGAATTCTCTAGTTTCTATGTCCCAAGTACTATCTTATATTTATATTTGAAATCCTTAGTGAAAACAACAGGCTTTCGTTTATAATGTCATCAAAAGTAGAAACGTTTCCTTCTAATCCAACTGAACTGCAGTAGCATATCTTAAGAAAGATGAGTTGCTTGAACTTGCCAGAAAGTACGATCTTTCTGAAGCAAAATCTTCTTTAACAAAACGAGAAATTAAAATATTATGATCCAATTTTTGGTGGGGAAAATTGTGATTCTGATAAAAGTGTTTTGTCATCAGTCTGTTAATCTGTGACAGACGCTGACGTTAAAGCAATGGAAATAAAAATGAAATTCAAAATGGAAGTAGAGTTAAAGAGGCTCGTGCTTCAGAGAGAAGAGAAAGAGAAACAAAAACAGTTACAATAGAAGCAATTGCAATTACAATTTGAGAGAGAGAGAGAGAGAGAGAGAGAGAGAGAGAGAGAGAGAGAGAGAGAGAATAGAGGGACCCAGCTACTATTGTGTGTACTAGTTGGCAAACATGTGACATTAACCATTCGTTTTTAGTACAACAGAGTTTAGATTATGATTTGGTTAAAGAGTGCATATTAAGGGGTTGTGCGTCAGTCCCTGAGACTTATCGGCATAAATTCAGAAACTTTAAAAAAAGAAGCTGGTAAGACATATGTCGAATGTGTTAGAGAAAAAGAACAGCTATTTAGGGGTGGTATTTAGCCAAGAAAGTTGAACATGATTATGAAAGTCTTGGACAATTTGTGTTGCTTGAAGAATTCAAAAACTGTATTCCTAATGATATTAAGAATCACCTTGAAGAGCATAAGACTGAAATCTTGGAAAATGCTGCTCTTACTTCCGATGAATACTCATAAACTCATAAAGTTCCTGTTGTAAGCATAACATTCACTCGGCAGCCTAATACGACTCTCAGTAATGCTAAATCTGGCACAAATTCTAACAATCAAGCCGCAGAGAAACCTGATTCAACATCTTTGTCTCTGCCTACGTGTACCTATTGCATGAAAAAAAGGACAAGTCATTTTTGCCTGCTTCAAATTAAAAAATAGGGATCAAAATCAAGATAGACATATCATAAATGTTCTTATTTCTAAGAGGCCAAGGTCAGTGTCATGAATTGAAAGCAATACAGTTGTTGGGTCTAATAAACCCCAGTCTGATTTTATTATGGAGAATTGTGTACAAAGTGTCAAAGGCTTGTGAGGTCACAAGAGCAAATCTGCGCTCTATTCAATCCAGAATGAAATCAAGATATGAGGAAAACAAGGGATAGGAGTTTTCAGCCTGGTGATATAGTTCTGGATCTCTTATCCCGTTCCACAAAATCCCCTTCAGGCCACGTACTACCGTCCATACACGGTTGAAAAGAAAGTAAATGATTTAAATTACATCATAAATACTCCTGGTAGGCGAAAACAAAAACATCTTTGCCACATTAACATGTTAAAGGAGTATACTGAAAGAGATAGCCCAGTAAATCATACAATTTGTGTGGTGGTACCTGTCCCACAAACTTAGGATTTATGTGAAGAACTTCAATTGGACACCGTTGAACTTGGAGCAACAAATCTTTGAAATTAGGAAATTATAAAAGTTCTAGGCCAGAAACGTATACATTGGCAGTAAAAGAGAAAGAAATGAACTTAAACAGTTATTATTCAAATATGAGCACTTGTTTCCGGATAGTCCTACAAAGACAAATACATTTTATCTTGATGTTAAACTTTTTCATTCAAAACCTGTAAAACAACACCCATGCAGTATGAACCCTCTCAAACAGGAATACTTGAAAAAGAAAATAGAGTATTTGCTAGAGAACAATTTTGCAGAGCCCAGTGAAAGTAATTGGAGTTCATCATGCATACTTGTGCAGACACTGGATAAAACTTTCTGTATGTGCACTCTTTATAGGAACTTGAACAGTTTGACAAAAATAGATTCATTTCCGTTACCAATGGCTCGTTGATTGCATTGATACAATTGGAAATGCCAAGTACGCCTCCAAATTTGACCTTCTAAAAGGATTTTTGGCAAATTAAACTTACGGAAAGAGCGAAAGAAATTTCGGCCTTTGTAACTCTAGATGGACTCTACCAGCACAAAGTAATGCCGTTTGGGATGAAGGGTTCTCCAAGTACGTTTCAACGTTTGATGAATATGAATAATTCCGGTAGAGATAATGGTAATACTTATTATGATGACGTCATTATCTACAACTACGCCTTGAAAGTACGTCTAGCCATGATTCAGAAATTCTTTGAAAGACTCACTTATGCTAATTTGACAATCAATTATCTAAAAGTGAGTTTTGTCGTGCTTGTGTGACTGTGTGACTTTCTTAGGACATATTGAGGGACATGGTCAAGTAAAACCTGTTGACGCAAAGGTAAAGCGTATCTCTGATTTCCCTGTGGCTGTCAGTATAAAGCAATTAATGCGATTTGGGGGTATTGCAGGATAATATCGAAAGTTTTGTTTACATTTGTTAAGTAAGAGGAATTAGTTCTCTGGACCGACAAAATGTCATGAAGCTTTCGATAGGTTAAAAGCAATACTCAAAAGTGCACCGGTTCTAACAGCTCCAAATTTTCATCAGTCTTTTAAGTTTTCAGTGGATGCAAGTAATGTTGTGGTTGGAGCAGTATTATTTCAAGAAGACAGTAATGGCATTGATCACCTAGTGTGCTATTTCTCCAAGATATTAAATAGGCACCAAAGGAATTACTGAACAATCGAGAAGGAATGCTTAGCTTTAAATTTGGCATTGAAACATTTTGAGGTTTACATTAGCTTGGCTCCTCTGGTTGTTGTGTATAGTGATCACAACCGCCTTACTTTCATCGACAGGATTAAAACTAAAAATCAAAGCTTTTTAAGGTGGAGTTTGTTTTTGCAAGAGTATAACTGAACATCATGCACATCAAAGAAAAAGAAAATTTGATTTCAGATGCACTTTTTGTTTATAGAAATATTATTTCATACAAACTTTATAAAATTAATAAAAAAAAATATTATTATATTATATTATATTATATACCATATGTACAAATTACATGAAAGCTTTATTATATATTTTTTATTTTCTTCTTTATGGTGGAAGAGTTACGTATATGTGATTAAATTGCTTGAGTGAAAGGTTTCAAATTATTTTATTTGACTTTTGGTTCATTGTATTTAATTGCAATTAATATTTTTCTCGGATTCGGAATTCTAATTTTAGTAGTGAGATATTTTTAGCTCAAAGTTTGTTTATTCAATACATACATGCATGCATGCATGAATACATACATACATACATACATACATACATACATACATACATACATACATACATACATACATACATACATACATACATACATACATACATACATACATACATACATACAAAGCTAGACAGCTTCACATTAGTGTTGGAATAAAGAAATAAAAAAGAATAAAACCAATTTAATATGACATAAAATAAAAGAAATATAACCATACACCGATGTTATTGTTGAGAACATATTTATTAATTTAATGCATTCTTGTGGATAATTACTTAACTTACGACGAAAGTTGTTCTGATGTTATCTGTGCTGGGATACGCCATCGGAAAACTTTCTTGAGGAACGGTCGTTTCTTTATCAGTAAAGGACAAAATAAACAATCAGACAATGAAAGAATGAAATAGAAATTGTACTGATCTTAAATCTTGAACTTTTCTATGTAAGTAAGCTGTACTTCAACAAGGCATATCAGATTACAGGTCTCTTCGTTGGTATAAATAATAACATTTGACAGATTGGTCTAAAGCTCTCACCATTACGGATCAGTACCTCTGTCTGCGTAGGTCTGAGTCTCCGGTTCGGCCAATGTGAGTATGTGAAGAGAGCTTGTCAGGAGCATCTCAAGAGTTAGTGGTTCGTTCCGGGGTTTGCCTGGGTTCTACGTCCACCATTAATACTGGCCGCAATATTGAGCCAATCTTATACTGAACAATATCGTTACACCCCTAAAACAACTATATCCACAATCATCAGACATTTGTATAGGCAGACGTAGTTTTATTTTCGAACTGAAGAGATTTTAAACCCGTTGGTATTTAATTTACAAGGTAAGTAGCTTCGATGGCCTTTTGTTCTCATAAAACAGCAAATATAAGGTCATCATGCTATGGGGTGAGTCTTAGCGGTCTTCATTAATGTCCAAAATAGGTTAGATACATCAGACAGCACTTAAACATTTGTTATCTGGTAAAGTCTTTAATTATACTCTTATTTTAACGGAGAATGTTTTACCCGCGTTATTTACTTAATCCATCTCGAGTTTCCGTTTTGGAGTAAGCATGCTTGCGTATCCATCATTATCCACATTCATAGCGAGCGTACAAAATAAAATTAATCTTATGTATAAGAAACAGTCGAGTTTTCAACAAGCAATTCATAACAGCATGTACTCAAGAGCCCTATATAATGCCAACGGAACATGGCAAGTGGTAAACTATATCGTCAATCATTTTATTTAATCTCTTTTCACAGACTGAGACTGGCCATATCTGTCATTCAGATTTGCGATGCAGAAGCAATGCTAACATTTGTTAAGGATAACATTTTATAACAAAACGTTCTTTTTTTCAACTCTAAATTACAAAAAGAAGACGAAGATAAAATACACCGAACACAAAAAGTTATATCTTACAGCGCCTAAAACAGTTTTCAAATTAAATGGTTTGAAAAGGCGATCGCTTTTATGTGTTATTATGGGGCGTGTTTCAAAGTCTCTAATATTACAGGCAACGCAAACAACTATAGAAACATATTGAATTTGAATGTGGGAATCGGGTTCATGAATTGCAACAGAACTTGACAATTACCTGCTGCTGTGTATTCGTGTATAATAGTGTATATCAATTCTAGAGATTTACGAAAACTTCATTTTTGTCGATACTTTATTTATTGACTCTAGAAATGAGTCCTACTATTCGCACTGAAAGATAAGTCATATTGGCAATTACGTGCGTGCTTCGCACCAGCCACGAATTCACGAATCGATATGGGTTTAAAAGCTGAAAACTGAGAGCTGTATTTTAGGCTCAGTAAACTTGTCTGCGTAGGTAACATGAAACTAATCTGATTATTTCATTAGATGTGTACGTCGTATATAGCGACGCATATTTCATGAATCTGGGAATAATTTTAAACAGTACCCCAGAGGTGTAGCTAAGGTGGGGCAGGGAATTACATATGTCCCCGGGCGCCAAGGTACAGGGCGCCAAACTGAGGCTTGCAACGTTACATTATAATAAGTAAAATAGAAAAATGTGATTAAACGAAGAGGGGGCTGGGGCGCCAATTGTATAGTTCGTCCCCGAGCGCAAAATATCATAACTACGCCTCTGCAGTACCCTAGACAGATTTCTTCCGTTTAATTACATCTGACTTTAGATATTTTGCATGGGAATTCTGAATTGCAAGAGATCCCTGATGGACGTATGACTTTGGATTGATGACTGGAGATCTGAGACCCCATGGGCGTCATTTTGAGCCAATGACGGTAGAACGCAATAAGACTATGCTAAGTCGTATGCACCTGTATCTCGTTATCTTCATGCAACATGTGCTCTCTGCAGACAATCTTAACAAACGGGGGGAAGCTTGGGTTTTTCATTTAATTCCCGTCCAACAGCCGAAATACTTCTGAACCGGATATTCTTAGGCTTTAACTAAATCCTTGCGGCTGGCTACAAGATGGAAAATATAATTTCATGTTATCTTACACATAATATAAGCATTAACGCACCTTTCTCTGTAGCTTTGTGAGAACAAGATACTAATATTTCTTGCAGATTATCCATTATCATTTCGCATGCAGTAGACGTTCCAGAGAAGGTGAAGATGTTTTGGAAATTGCTTATGATACACCAGTTTTTTCTACTACTGATAATAGAAGACTATACAACTTTTCTACTGATATAAAAATTATCTGGAGTACAATAACCTGACATGGTTGTTGAAATGATAATAACAATAAAAATAAGGACTATATTTGGACTTAAAACGAAACACCTCTCTGCTAAACCTGGAAAACTATTCCAATAGCTGAAAAATTAGAAGTATGTATGTATGTATGTATGTATGTATGTATGTATGTATGTATGTATGTATGTATATATATATATATATATATATATATATATATATATATATATATATATATATATATATATATATATATATATATATATATATCATTAAATTATAATATTGTCCTGAGTTCAATCGCATGCTTAAAAATGCATCATTCCTTCCTAATATTCCAGGTCTTACACCATTTATTGTATGTCAACCGACTTACACTAATTATGTAATTTGCTATGACATAGATCATGTACACCGTGTGTAAATTGAAAAGAAACTATCGATCCCTTAATTTCATTCAGTGTATATATATATATATATATATATATATATATATATATATATATATATATATATATATATATATATATATATATAAAGAATAAAAAATATATACCAGACAGAACAGACCGTGCTATCCCTGGATTCTGTAGTTGAATCTTTGATAATAGTGGGCAGAAATAATAGTTTAATACAAACACTACTATCATACAGGTTAGAGAAATTAAATTCGTACTCTACCGAGTTTCGAACCCAGGTCCGCGAGTAATCGGCACCCATCGGCTTGCCTGCACGCACCAGCCCATATACCGTCACGACTAAGCACGCATCACCAAAAATGTGATGGCACTGAATCGGTGTTATACAAGCTTGTGCGTAGCAGTCACACTCGCATTACGACCTAGTAAATAATTCTCATATATATGCACAGTCGTCCCAGATTCCTATGTAAGAAATCGAGGTATATAGGATTTTTGTATTACAAAGTATTATAAATATATGCCAGACAGAATATATTGAATATGTTTCATTATTAGATTGTTTCGTTTGGTTTAATTATGAAACAGAAAGGTTTGTGTGGCTTATACTGAAATTTCAACAATGCCTTTAGTATGGCCAAATAAATAAACAAGATGCCAAATAGTCTTTCTTCAAGACAAAAATTCCACGAAACACCGTCTTACGCGAGAACGACATGTCTCAGATACTTTGTATTATTCCTTTCGCATACACTTCAAAAATTTGTACACGTCTATAGCTATCTACTAATACTAGCAATATACAAAAAAATGTCCAAATGAGAGAATAAAGAAGGTATATACGATAATATCTAATATTTGAATTTATATTTTCTAGTTAAGTCCATGCATTATCCTACAGATTTCATCAAGGCCTGCTTCAGCTTATTTTCAAACTTGAGCGAGTACTCTCGAACTTTCTCATATTCTTCCTTACTTCCTGCTTGAATGAACCAGTTTCCCCTCGGCAACTGAAGACAAGTTTTGTTAGTATTCGGATCAACGAAACGATAGGTGTGTCTTTCATTAAGATCGTAATCGTCTGTGCGCACAAGAACGAATCGCGTCTGCACGAAGGTCCGACCATATGACCTTAGATAAGTCGTCTGCAAAATCTGATCCATCAGCATCTTCATGATAACGTAGTGGCCGCATCTCAGCGCGAAATCCAGTGGTGTCCATCCCTGTTTGTTCCTGGAAATTAGAATAGATAGCATCTCCGCTGGATATTTATCTAGAAGTATCTTCATCATTGATGATCTTCCGCTGGCGGCGCAAAGATGGAGAACAGTGTTATCTTGGGCATCCTTCACCAAGACGTCTGTAGTTCTTGTTCTCAGCAATTCGAAGGGTGCTTCTCTTCCCCAACCGACCGCAACGAGGAATGGTGTGAGGCCTCGATTGTCTGGGATGTTGACGTCAGCCTTTTTCTTCACCAGAAGTTTGATGGTTTCTAAATTGTTGTAGTCAAGTGCCAAATGAAGAGGCGTTTGTGAATTTGCGTCCTTATTTTCAACGTTTGCGCCTTCTCCTAAAAGAAGCTGAGCAGTTTTTGACTTTGACAGTTTGGCAGCTTCACACAAAGGCGTGGTTCCACATGCTAGACAGTTGACAGATGCTCCATTCTCCAGAAGTATACTTATGATATCCATGGACTGAGCTCTAGTTCCTCGAGAAGCTTTCACCAGAGCGATGTTTTTCTGTTCTGTTGTCCATTGTCGCCTCTTTAGGAGATCTTTTACAATATCTGCAGACACAAGGTATTGTTCATCAGAAAGAAGTTCGTCTGGAAGAGAAAACTCATTGTTCGCCATGATTTCATAAATTTCAAAGCTTCCCCTCTTCACAGCAACATCAAGTGCAGACTTCTTTTCCTCTTGTACCCACGTCCCAGCATCAGGGTCCTCCAGGACACTGGTTTTCAAAATAGCTGCCACCAATTCTTTATTAGGGACTTCCTGGTCAACACTACTGAGTAGGAGACCAACTTTTCGAGATTTTGTCTCCGATTCTGTGGCGGTATTGTCCTGTTTTAGGACAGCCATCTTCTGCTTGCCTTCCTTTAGCAGATACTCGAAAAAGAAATCAAGAAATTCCAGATCTTTCAATGATCGGTGCTGAGCGATTCTTTTTATCTCTCCCTGTAGTAGGTAATGTGCAATTACTTTAGCCAAGATCTCGAAATGAGCATTGTTTACTCGCATGATGAAGACTTCTCCTTCATCGCTCGAATGAGGAGTTCCGACAAAATCCATAAGAAAAGAAAGACTACAACCTTCCAAGATTTGTTCTGGGTGCTTTTCCCCAAAACATGCCATCATGGCCTCCATAATAGATTCATGGGAAAATGTATAGCAATCTCTGTCCTCATAGTAATTCACAAATATTCCCACCAATGATGGCAAAGCCTGGAGCACGTCAGCGAATACAGTTTCTGTAGCTGAAATTTGGCACAAAACTGCTAGATCAAGAACCCTGTCCTTAAAATCTTTGCTATGGACGTCTGGCTGAAATTTCTTTGCAAAGAGGATACCGTCTTTCTCAAACATCATTACAACCATGGCGAAAAAGTTCACCTTATCCAAGTCATACATCGCTCCCAATGTGTACCTTAAGCTCTCTATCGGTTTCTCAAAGAACTGAGATCCCATCATTAGGATCGTCTCCTTTGCAGCCAACAACGCACAGCATTGTGGGTAACCAAGCTTTGACTGGTGAACCTTTGAACTCTTGTCAATGTCGGACTTAGTCATAGTCCTTCCTACGCTCATAAGATGTCTGCTCAGCATCGTACGCTTCTCACGATATGAGAATTCAGAAGATGATACATCGATTACTTTTTCTTTACGGAATAGAGGATGAGCTGATAGGCGACTGAAACACTGGTCAAGTATATGGTTTCTGACGCAGACTATTATCTGAACGTTTGGTGTGTCTGGTCTTCCCGTAGAATATTCCAACACCTGTTAAATGTAAAAAGACATACATTAAAATCCTATATTTGCGTGTGTAAGTGTGCATATATCATACAGTATGTGTGTATGTGTTTGCAAAGGCAGCAATTAATGCAGTTTAAACGCGTCTGATTGTATCACTTCTGATAGCATTCATTATTTGTCGATGATAAGAATTATCCAGACAACCTACAAAATGGAATGGAATGTACGCCTCATCTTTGATCGGTTAACTCGCAGAAAGACATGAAACGTTATTCGATGCTACTACACCGTTCAGTACTTATAATAATTTTCTCATCCAAACTAATTTTGTTGCTGTTGTTGCTGTTTTGTTGTAGGATTTAACGCTATTTGTCAGCATAAGATAGACTATACATAGCGGCCAGTATCATTGGTGGAGGAAAAACTCGGGAAAACCCCTGAGAGAACCACCGACCCATGAGAAGCTACTGGCAAGATTTCTCCCGTACCCACATTGGCCGATCCCGAGTCTCGAACCCACGCAGACAGAGGTGAGATGGCAGTTATCCGTAACGGTGAGCGCTTTAGATCACTTGGCTACTCAGGGCCCCTCCAAACTAGTGTATTATACCTGCCGTTAAATCTTTCTTTGCCACTTCCTAATCAGTTCTAATGGATTTATATGTTCGCAGATATATCAGTGCGACACTATCCTGAACTGACGTAAAACTGATATGCAATGATACCTCTTCCTGTCGACTGTCTATCCAAGCCTTTTCTTTAGGGTTCACCCCATTCTATTAGAACTAGAAACAAGTTTCAGAATGCCGCACCTCTATTTATAAACAAGTTTTATTTATGCAATCGAACAGACGAAAAGCGGTAAAGCAAGAAACCTCATTAAGCAGTTGATCGTTATATATCGGTATGGTTATATATATATATATATATATATATATATATATATATATATATATATATATATATATATATATATATATGAGCGGATGGCTACCATAGCGGATGAATTATGGTTGACTCTCTCTCTCTCTCTCTCTCTCTCTCTCTCTCTCTCTCTCTCTCTCTCTCTCTCTCTCTCTCTCTCTCTCTCTCTCTCTCTCTCTCTCTCTCTCTTTCTGTCGATGGATCGATTGCAATAGGGAGGGAAATTGACAGAGAAATGGAGAGTTAATATGGAGAAGATTTTCGATTAGTAAATTTGTATTGCTTTTGTCGAACAAAATATGTAGATTTTATGAATGATCGTTCTCTCTGCCTAATTTATTTCCCGCCAAGAAGTTAATGTCCATAATTACCGACAAAAATATCTCAAATGAATAAGTCCCGGTTTGGTGGCATGTATAATGCCATTCTGGAAGTGGGAGAACGTCCATTGCCATATAAGGGTATTGTTGTACCAGTAATTTCTTCATGTGATAATATCAGTTTTTTGTGGCTACATTCTGCGGCGTGAAAATGGAAAGGTGCAATGGCTTTCGTTAAAATAATTTCTTGAAGAGGATTAGCTCGAAATATATTGATTGGACAGTTTCAAAAGTGTGTCCAGCCTTTATTGATAATTAAGAGAATAGCGAGATTAACGGCTTGTTCGCTATTTCATTCCATGTTGATTTTAAACGATCAAATCATCGCTGATCGTTCGGATTTTTGTGGGGTTGGCGTGGGATGAGGAACAAACCTTTTTTTTTTTACCATCTAAGTTAACTTCAGCGTATTATTAAATAGTTACTGGAGGATGACTAAATCCATCGTAAAAGCTGTTTAATTCAATTTATGAAAATCGACATTTCTAACATAACGGAAATCTGACTGACAGCGATATTTTATAATGTTCATTTAACTTTTATATTCACCAATCCATACGCGCACATGTTAAGGGAGGTAACTGCTAGCTTTAACATCATTTACGAGTTACACATTTTTAGCGCGATATTTCTCATACAATGCAGTATACCCTTCACAACAACCAAGTCTGAGGTTTTGCAGGTATATGACTTGTAAAGTAAGTAATTATAAACAGAAATCTTGACATTTGATTTTAAGGAAGATAATATGAGACTATTTTCATTTCACCTTTAAAGTTTTATTTTGGTTGTTTGATCTCGGTGGGACTGATATTAATTTCATCGGGCCAGCTCAAAATGCTTTCCAAAAATTTGTTACCTCAAAATGTCAAGTCTCACCTTGTCAAATCTCTTGTACCATTGCTCCAGCAGATTTTCGTCGAGTGAACCGCTGCCAAAAATATCATCGATCAATATGGCATTGACCGCACGTGGCTCAACGTACTCCCACTGATCAGGGGAGGTGATCAAGAGACATTCATCTTCATCATACTTTGCTACCATGAGACAAATGGCTGTCGTGGTCTTGCCGTCACCGGTGTTACCTTGGAAATAAATATTGGTATATTGGCAACTATTTTGACATGTTTTGGGAATATATTTGAATTATAAAAGAATTTCCAGCAAAAATACAATATAAAGACCATAACTTTGTGATGTTGCTGTGAAAGAAGCCAGTGTCCGAATCCTAGCTTTAGTTTACATCTGTGTCTAATTTCAGTGACATATTTCACTTCAAATGTACATTCGATTTGTTGATTTTGACCTCAATATTGAGTTTTCAAATGAAAGTGTTTTGAATGCACATAAGAGTAATAGTCGAATAATTACTACATTTATAAAAATTTGTTGCAGGTTTTCTGCAAACGATTTAGCGTTGCATTTACTTGCTCTTTTGCAACGATTCGTATTATAACGGGTCGCCAAATATCTGTAATTTCTTGCCATTTTTACGCTTCTGGCGTTAGAGTTAAATAGCGGGTCACTGATTTTTGTATCCGAAGCATTCCGAATCTTATCCTAATGACCTGATTTCATTTGTCATAGTACCCAATCTAATGGTCAATATACTGTACCGCACGCGAACAGTTTAATATTAGCAGTATTACAGTGTTTCATAAACATTTCAGATACTGATAAAAACATTTAAATCAAGAAATGGAACTAGTAGCAAAAAAGTAATCAGATTGGCGAAAGCTATAAGTTAAACATTGTTGTTAGTAAGTCATCAGATGTGAGATAGTTGATAGGTTTGAAAAATGTTGGTCAGATGAGCGATACCCGATCGTTTTAATCACTGTTAGTAGCAAGTCATCAGATGGGCAATACCCGATTGCTTTAATCACTGTTAGTAGCAAGTCATCAGATGGGCGATAACCGATCGGTTTAATCACTGTTAGTAGCAAGTCATCAGATGGGTGATAGCCGATCAGTTTAATCACTGTTAGTAGCAAGTCATCAGATGGGCGATGGCCGATCGGTTTAATCACTGTTAGTAACAAGTCATCAGATGGGCGATACCCGATTGGTTTAATCACTGTTGGTAGCAAGTCATCAGATGGGCGATAACCGATCGGTTTAATCACTGTTAGTCGCAAGTCATCAAATGGGCGATTGGTTTAGACAGTAATTATTTAAAAACAAAAACATCCAAAGTACATAAAATATCACACATCAAGAGATCCAGAGGACAAAGCATAAATTTATTTTGAGTATCTCCTCATTAAAAAAATAATTTTGCTGGTCTTACTGACGGGAAAAATGAATGAAATAGACAGAAAAATGATGATTTTGAACCTGGAATTTTTTTTTTATCCAAACCAAATTTACATACAATATTGTAATAAGATGGGATAGTAGATAACATGTATAGATTGTAGAAACGAGGTCTTTCATGCTAATGGAGAAGATACCAAACAAAAGTACTGGAGACTCTCTGGTACTAAATGGAAGTGATCCTAATTGGAAATCCATAATGGGCACTAAATCAACTTATCGCTTCTTCTTTTAAACTGATTACGTTGTGTTCTTAAACCATCATGAACTCCTGTTGTGTCTGGTTGATCCAAGGTGGTGAAAATAATGCAGATGTGACATACAATATGGCTGGTATGTAGATAATCCTGAAAATCTTAGACAAATTATTTTGAATATACAAGAGTCTGAAAATGAAAAACTGCATGGCGTTTTGATAGACGATATATTGTGCTGGAAACACAAATTGATAAAGTCATCGCTTTTTTTTGTCTTGAATGGAATAAAATCTTGTCTCCCACAAAAGCAGAGAAAGATATTCTACAATGCGTATGTCACACTACATATGTCTGGGTTTTCTATATGGGGTAATTGTGTTGCAGAAAATCAAGATTAATGAAGTTTCAAAAAAAAAGAACAGCTAGAGTTATTATTGGTGCTTATTTAAATACACCGAAAATAAATCCTTTGAAGCCTTAAAGTGACTTCCATTTCAGCACAGACTCGGTCTTAGAAGCGTTTATTAGTCTATAAATCCTTACATAGTCTGGTTCCTAATTATCCTAAATGCAATATTAAATTTGTTGAAAATTTGTGTGTAATTATCAACCAAACATCCATTTCAAATAACAGTTTATATTTACCTAACGAAATTTAGAGTTTTATAAAATCAGTTTTGCTTTTCTCGATCCAAAGTATGGAATTCCATATCGGTCAGCTGACTTGTTCCAATCATTTAAAATGCTTTTATTCAATATCTACAGAAACAATCCTTTGTATAACTTTATTTAAATTCAGTACTACTATTCTTTACATCATGTTTGCTACTAATCTTTGTACGAGTCCTGCATGTTCTCGCCCTGAAAGCCTTAGCCTTGCGCATATTTTATTGCAACAGTTGATTAATTATCTAGTTTTTTTATTATAATTTATTGTCTAAAGACACTTCATTCACAAATTGTAAAGTCATTTTTCAGTAGTCATGCCCTAAATGTATACGTATGTACGCTTGACTGCGGGAGTTGAGTTTATCGTAAATTCAATTCAGATTATGTATGTGGGGAACAAAGACATACACATCAGGGGTCATACCAAGAATTGGACCATTGTTAAGTCTTTTTGATATCTGTATCATTAGAAGCATCTTTCTCGAAAACATCAATCCAAATTGAAATTGCTTAATAATCTGCTGGGTAGGAAACGGTTGCATCTATCAAGTTTACAAACTTAAGTGACACCCTATCTATCACTTCAAAGCCTTTTTTATTACAATAAAATTAGTTACCCAGTACATAAGCCTCTTTTCTGTTTACGGTATGGAAATAATAGCGAGATACAAGATTCTAGAGTGCATGCATAGATTCATTTACAACGCTTTTTTGAAATGTCAAAGTCTTGTCATTTGCGTGCGAATCGGGTTCTCGTTAGATCTCAGTGATATGCATTCCGTTTCTTTACGTTAGGCTGTAACAGGGAGTTAGCTCAGTCAATAGTGTCCAACTCGTAGACTGAAAAATATGTATTAAGCAGGAAGCTACATATATAAGATGTAGCAAGACAGGTAAGTTCGTCAATATATCAATATATGCATAATGTGCGCGCATGTGTGTGTGTGTGTGTGTGTGTGTGTGTGTGTGTGTGTGTGTGTGTGAGAGAGAGAGAGAGAGAGAGAGAGAGAGAGAGAGGATCATGTATTTAACTAGATAATGGGAGGCAAACTTCTTATACTTTTAATGTCTTCCAGACGAGTTGTATCCCTTACCTTAGAAGAGTCTCTCTCTCTCTCTCTCTCTCTCTCTCTCTCTCTCTCTCTCTCTCTCTCTCTCTCTCTCTGTATATATATATATATATATATATATATATATATATATATATATATATATATATATATATATATATATATATATATATATAAAACCGTTTGGACGATATTTGCAATCACTTTATTTACATTATTATATAGATAAGGCAATTCCATTTTGCTTTTTCTTAGGGATGATGTCACCTACCTCGTAAGATAATAGATCCTTCCTTGTCAAGCTTAGCTCTCGCCTTCTCGTAAACCTTTGTCTTCACAAACGTATTGGGGTTTCTGTATTTCTCAAGAAATCGCCGTGTGAGTTCTTCAGTGACAGATTATATGATGATAGTTATTAACATACATCAATAATAGACATATTTATATCCTTTAAGGGACATATTTAACACCTATAAAGAATATATTTAACCCTTATATATATATATATATATATATATATATATATATATATATATATATATATATATATATATATATATATATATATATATATATATATAATCTTATTAGGGACTTATTTAACCCATATAAAGAACATATCTCAATCTTTTTGTGGACCTGATTAACCCTTATAAGGGAAAGATTTTTGTTGTTGGGCTTAACGCCATTTTCAGCACACGATAGGCTATTTATGGCATCCAGTAGTAATGATGGAGGAAGAAACAGGGAAATCACCGGAAAGAACCACTGACCAACGAGAAGCTACTGGCAAGCCTTCTCACATATCCACATTCGCCGAATCTTAGAATCGAACCACGCAGAGGTGAGAAGGCAGTGATCCGTGACTGACAGCGCTTTAGACCACTTGGCCTTTAAATGATTAAATTCATACAAAATTAACAAAGAGAGAAGCGTCAAAGGTTTATCCTTTGTATATACATATATACATACAGATATATACATATATACATGCAGATATATATATATATATATATATATATATATATATATATATATATATATATATATATATATATATATATATATATATATATATATATATATATAGGGGAGGTGCGTGCGTGCGTGCATGTGTGTGTGTGTAGCTAAACATTTCCCTATCAAGTAAACAAAATGTTTCTTGTCTCAGATATATAAGATGTACTGGATTTCTCTTCGTTATGAAATATCCGATTGATAAATAAATAATATTTTACCGTCAAAATTCAAAAGACCCTGTGCATATTGTATGAAGGTGATTTCATTATTGTATTATTTCTTTTGGAGCTGCCAATACAGCGAAAGATAAGTGACTACTTTATTCATCTTACATCAGAACAAATGCTTTCAATTTAATATACAGTATGATATTTTACAAGCAAAACTTAAAAGTAGTTGTTTATGCATGGTACTGGTGAATTTCAGAGAGAAAAAAACAAACATTAGTTTTCTATCCTAACTGGAAGAAATTTGAAGAATATAAATAGTATTGAGTCGTACCTTTCCTTGCTATAAGTTCGTTATTTCCAGAGCTGTACGGTGCTGAAATAGTCGAAAGTTGTAATAAACGAATGAGATACTATACAATTCAAATCCGAATATGTTTTCCAATAAGTACTTCATCCAAATAACTGTATTGCAAAAGTACTGTACTTTTTGTATTTTATTTTGCTTATTTTGAACGCATTTAATAGATTTCTAAGGACGTTTATTATAAATGTGGCCAGTCTAACTTACAAAACCATATCGAACACATCTGAAGAATCCAAATAACGAACAGAGCAGCCTAACCTTTAGTTTCCAGCAAATAAAAAAATATCAATAATAATAATAATAATAATAATAATAATAATAATAATAATAATAATAATAATAATAATAATAATAATAATAATGTATACTTATACATATATGCGTCACACAGAACAACAAACATTGAAAGAGTAAGACCTACGAGCAGTAAGCTAAAATAAGCTAGTTTAATGAAAGTTACAGAGTATTATGAAAGTTTGCCGAATGATGATTTACTAGAATTCATATGCATACTAATAACGAGACACACACACACACAAATTAGCAAAGGATAATTGAATTAAGTTTCTAGATAGCCTAGTAGACATAAATACATATCTATAATGCATTTTAATTTTGCCACATGGCTGAAAAGTATTCCCGTATACCTATATCTCTGTCGTCCGTTTCCTCCGCCCATCTCTCCAGGATATCTAAATACTGATCTCTCTCGTGAAATTTAACATTTTCATTGGACAGCTCTTCCACGCGGGCCAAGAATTTAGGTCCGCCGAGCCTCTCTGCCACCTATAAGAAAGAAAATTGAGTAAAATAAAATTTAAAAAAGAGAAAAAGAAAAGGCAAAAATTAGATTTCAATAAAAATAAGACTTATCCAAACACAACGATAAGCTATGAATTTAGTCAGAATTGTTACCCCTTCTAAACAGGTCAATATTCGCTGAGAGAAGGGTGTATTTTTTAATTTTTAACGTAGCTTTTAACAATTTTTCAGTCATAACGCTCCTATGTCTGCAGTGTGACAGTTTATAGTGATGTCTAGCACAGGGGCCGCAGACATGTAGCATGATGTCCCACCCAGTCACATTATCCTGATACCAGGCCGACCAGTCCTAACACTAACCTCTTAATGCTGACCGTCAAGCGAAGCAGCTGTTAGCATCATATTTGTAAGTCATTGGTATGACTCTGCCGGGGGTCGAACCCACGACCTCCCGCATCCGAGGCGGACGCTCTAACCACTAGGCCACCGGAGCTGTTGAAGGATGTGTTACCGCTTTTTAATATCAAATTAATTGTGTGCTTAAAATATGTGAAAAAAAGCTTTATATATTTATTATTACGTCAAATATGGTATTTCTAATACATGTATATGGGTTTTCCTATTCTTTAGATAAGAGAGATGATAGTCGTGTCAAAGTGTCAGTATAAAATGCCTTCTTTATCCATGTTAACAATACATTTAAGTTTAAAATCCGGGTACTTACAATATTAATAGTCCAACCCTTTATTCTTTCGGGGGGGGGGTGTTAATTAAGTTAATTTCGTGAGTTCAGTTTTATTTTTTGGGCATTCATTTTGTGGGATTAAATGCCTGCTGCAAGACACCACTTTAAAGACCCTAAATTATAATCTGTCAAACTATATTGGATGTCTTTCCATATCAACAAATTCAAGTAGTTGAAATGAAATGTTTTAGGGGTTTGGGGGTTTCTTTTAATAATAAACCAGGAAAATCTACACCAAGGGAAAAAAATACAACTCATTCAGAGTAATCAATCACCAGGATCGCGAAGAAGCACATTGGAATGTTATGCACTGCATATTTTGCATGCATTATTATACATTTCATTTTTATCTTTCTCCTTTCTTATGTAATAAGATAGTTTAATTGAATAGTATAAGATATAAATATTTGCTGCAACAAAAGTCCGCACACACCTCCTTAAAATCTTTCAATTTTCTCTCATACTCATCATCATACACGGCGGGTACGGACAGGTTGATGGTAAAGTTCCTGTGGTCACGTATCCTTACGACGTCCGCCGCTTCACTCAGGTCATCTGGTGAAGGTTTCCGCCGCCAGATAAAGTCATTTGATCTCTTCATGTTACAGATATACCTTAGCAACCAGAAGATAAGAGCAGCATCAAACGTCTCAATGGTAGCATTCTTCTCTTCATTCAGTGGATAGAGAAGATCCCATCTAAAACCAAACAAGCAAATACAATGCAAACTAACCTTTTTTTTACATGATTCACCTTTTCCAAGAAATTATACGCTTGGAGGAAAATAAACCATTGGCACATGTTTTAATAGTTCATGGCCAAAATCACAATTGGGAAAAAACAGTACATCTTTTATACAAAGCAACAAGAATGCCACAAACGGCAATGATGCACCACCAAAATAAGGTTTGTTATTTTTATTAAGAGTGCACATGAAAACAGATGTTTAGGCATGGCTCAAACAGTACTGTTATGTCTAAAGAAACGACTTGCCTAGTTATTTTCATCAAGATTTTATCACTAAAACAACGACATTTGTCGCCAGTGCCTAATATAAATCAGACACTAATTGAACTCTATTAACCTTGAGTTCTGAAAGGCTACTCTCCTATCAACCCTCTGGCAGACGAACTCTTGAAGTTGTCATCCTTTACACAACTAAAATCATTTTGTATTTACGTACGTTCGTGAATATAATAAATAGAGCTTTCTATTTAGCCATTACCAGATCTCTACATTCATTAATTTGATAGAATGCGTGAAAAATAACCTAGATTATAAAACAAATACTTGCCTTTTCCATAACAGATGGTAGGCGCCGGTGCTGTGACTCTTCAGCCGCCGTTTGTTTTTGTTGAGAAACTCGTGCAAATGTTTTGGTGGGTGTTGTCTGTCAAGGTAATTGTTAAGTGCCACTCTCAGAAGGTCGGTCCCTACAGTGGTGATCGTTTTGGCATGGCGGACAAAGTTTGCCTCACTCTTGGAAAGCTGATTCAAACACGAAACAGAATGAGATAAGCAATAGAGCGCATTGTGTTTCTGATGAATATACGATTGTGGCATTGCAACACACATTCGCTGCTTATTTTGGCACCAATGAGGCCTAAGGCTAACTCGAGGCAGATATAGCATGTAACAATGTCATAATTATCTTTTTTTTTGGTAATATTTGTTGCACTCAATGATATGCCTTACATTAAGTAAATCTATATGAATCAAAGATCAACAATCGGAAGTGTATAGGAAGCTGACAGAAAAAAAATTTTAAACTGACTGACGGATCGAGGGAAGCAAAGACATAATTACAAATATCAAAATATGTTCCTCCCCATCTTTAGGCACAACAAAAGCATCCAGGCGTGCCGCAAAAGAGAACTGAGAACCAACTACTGAATGTAGAGGAATCGCAATTAAACTTACACGGATCTACGCAATACAGACGTCTGGCAGTGGACATGCTTTAATGTCCCTACTTTATCATTTATCTATGAACATCCATTTTGAGAGTGCTTACCATAGGCTTAACAAAACATACCAAGAGGTAAAAAGTCGGGCATATGACAACAGATAAAAACTTGTGTCCCGAGGGTAACATCATGATTTCTTTCCCTGGTCTGAAGACTTGCAATAATAAAAGCAATATTTTTTATATATATATATATATATATATATATATATATATATATATATATATATATATATATATATATATATATATATATATATATATATATATCTGTTTAATCTATTGTATGAAACGTAAAACGTCATAGTATACCTTAATTTTGGGCTTTTTGGACGTCTGTATCCATTGCTTTGTGGTAGGGTCCATGTGTTTTACAGTTCTCTGCACAAAACGGTGCATGGAATATAACATCTTGTCCTTGCGCGTGCTCCACGGGACATTCTCATCATGGGGTCGCGTTCTGTCAGTGGAAACTGGCGGTAGCATGACTCCTGCCGTCCGAAACTCGTACTTTAGAGTCCCTCGTGGGGAAACCTTTATGTAAAGAGCCATACTTATACCAGATAGTGCAAAGTATTTTGGGGATCCGTGTCAGTGGCCGTTAGTAGGACACACGGTTCCATATATAAGCAATTTTCTCCGAAAACGTGTACTCGATTATTTTATTTTGGTCCTAAATTGATGGACCCATGCCCAATCCCAATCATTTTTATATAAACCGTTGGTTAATTAAATTACAAGTATTGGTAACGGACAATCGATCGATCAATCAATAGCTAGATAGGTAGATAGGTAGGTAGGTAGACACACAGACAGACTTATATATAGATGGATCGGTAGGTAGACAGACAGACGTACAGACAGATAGACTGTCTACCAATAGATAGATAAATAGACAGGCAGATGGATAGATAGATAGATAGATAGATAGATAGATAGATAGATAGATAGATAGATAGATAGATAGATAGATAGATAGATAGATAGATAGATAGATAGATAGATAGATAGATAGATAGATAGATAGATAGATAGATAGATAGATAGATAGATAGATAGATAGATAGATAGATAGATAGATAGATAGATAGACTTCAAAGAGTGTAGTTTGAGGAAAACCTTGTTTAGTGGGGCATCAAATACTTTGGATTGCTGTTTGGACCCCGCCACCCGGCCGTTTGGAAGAACTAAGATGTTAGAGAAAGGTTGTGATTGCTGCGGGAAGGTCTTGTTAGACCTAGAGTCGCCACTTCTTGCTTCTTTTTTATTTTCTTCTAAAGGAGATTTCTTTGCGCCCTGAAAAAGAAGATTTATCAGGAATCTACTTAAAATTAAGACAAATATTCAAATGCAAACCATTTGCAAATAAGAATTTTTGCAATGTTGTACAAATTTAGTTACATTTGTCCACATGCAGCATAAAACACTGTTTGCGACTTCAAATGAAATATAAATACTGTCTTTAATATGACATTAGGCAGTTTCTCTCCTGTGCTTTTCTTTCTTTTTTAAGGTTTAGTTATTGTTTAAAAAACGTTGACGAGTCTTATTCTGCCAGAGTGGACGTTTTATTGTGTACACTATATCACCGTGCCAGTAAGCTTTCGTCAGGACGAATACGAAAAAAAAAAAAGATTCTCGGATAAGGGTCAAAAGTTCATTCTTCTGGAAGAAATAGAAGCTTTGTATCAATTGATATATGGCCAATTGTCACGTAGTCCAGGTATGACCTTTACTTAACTCAATGATTCTTACTCCTAGAAAGATTAATACTAATAATAATAAAAATGTTTATCAAAAATGTCAATGATTTTGAAATGAGGTCTGCAACTATATATAGTGTTTTTATTATTAGTTGTTTATCAATGAAATAAAAAATAATAGTTAAGGTCAAGCAAAACCGAACTCAAATTCTGGGCAACGGTAAATCCAGTAGACAAGTTACATTATGATAGCAAGTAACTGAATTTAAAAAAGCTTAAAACAAACAAATAATTAAATATATATATAACATAATAATAATTTGTATTTTAGTAGACTGATCAACAAGCTATGTGGCTCCTTCTCAGCATGAATTGGTTTCTAATATACATTGAGTGGAATGTAATATCTCCTTTATTTACACTGTTACAATACGAAATATTCTTACCTCTGTGTTTGTGTGTATGTGCGCGTATGTGTGTGTGTGTGTGTGAGAGAGAGAGAGAGAGAGAGAGAGAGAGACCTTTAACATTTAACAATTTTTCAGCCATATTGCTACGATGTCTGCAGTGTGGCAGTTTATAGTGATGTCTATCACTGGGGCATCATGCCGCAGACATGTGGCATGATGTCCAAACCCAGTCACATTATCCTGACACCAGGCCAACTAGTCCTAACACTAACCTCTTAATGATGAGCACCGAGTGAGGCAGCTGTTAGTATCATTTTTGTAAGTCTTTAGTACAACTCGGCTGAGGTTCTAACCCGCGACCTCCCGCATCCGAGGCGGACGCTCTAACCACTAGGCAACCGGAGCGGTTCATTCTTGCCCGTTCTTTTTACACTGTTACAATCATATAATACTGCATCATCACCAGACGAAATTCTCATGTCGTTATCACTGATGAATCGCAATGAATTGCCATCTTGTTGTAAGCTTTCTAGGCCGATAAATCAACCACACATCTATGATAATGACTGCCGGCTTAGGGAATGATATCACCTATTCATTAAACCTGTAAACATCTGCAGTCAATCTTGTCTGCTCACATCTGTATACATTTGATAATACTTTCCACTGTTGAGCTACCGTGGGTTGAATGCTTCTTTTAGCGATATGAACATCGACATGGAATAGCACAACCCTCTGTCTTGTAGCCATTTTGAATTTCGCGCTAGATATAGCTGTTACTAAATGCTCATAGCTGACTAAACTGTACACAAGTGTGTTCCGGAAAGATTTCAATTCAGCAGGATTGCACATTGAATGACCCATATAACATCTATCAGTATCAACCACGAATCGAGAGTTTGATTTATTGCCTATTGAATTATTCCTACTGAAGGTTAATCAGTCCTTAATTATCTCATTGATATGATGCTTATTGCAAAACATTTTTAAGTCATGTATACTACATTTTAAAGAGATGACACATCCGGCAATATATCAGTATTCCACGTTAGTCTCCATATATTTATATATTTAAATAAATAAAAATAAAACCAAAATAAAATAAAATCAGGTAAGATGAACAGTTAAATATGAAATATATGGCAAACTGTAATTTACTAGAATCACAAGTATTATATATATATATATATATATATATATATATATATATATATATATATATATATATATATATATATATATATTTTTTTTTTTATATATATATATATTATTTATATATATATATATATATATATATATATATATATATATATATATATATATATATATAATGTGTGTGCGTGCGTGTGTGTACGTGTGAATGCGTGTGTGTGTGTTTAGAAAGTGACTGTATTCATTGAGGCGATCTCATACAAAACAATACATAATATATATTTTACAATAATACTTATAATTGACATAAACCTGGAAAAAATATACAAAGTAACTAAGGCGGAAAATTTTTAGGCTCCATTCAAATCTTATTACTCTTTTCTTACCAATGAAGTTCTGCTCTGATCTTTCTTGGATTCATTATTCTGGGAGCTGATGTCTTTTCCTTGTTTTCCTACATGGAAATTTTAAAAACTTAGGTGTGTAAAATTGCTTTTTCTTTTATATGAGATAGAAAAGATACACAAAATAGACATAGACTCGATCTTTCAATTGTATGACTCTCTCTCTCTCTCTCTCTCTCTCTCTCTCTCTCTCTCTCTCTCTCTCTCTCTCTCTCTCTCTCTCTCTCTCTCTCTCTCTCTCTCTCTCTCTCTCTCTCTCTCTCCCCTTCGACATTCACTTCATCAGTCGATACATACGTCCTGTAATATTTCATCTTTCTAAGCCTTTGATTACGTTTCCTCTTAATATTTATGCAGGATATATAGTAGTTCATTTTCTATATTACGTTACAATTATCCATTGCGTACCATTTTTATTTCCCTTTTGTCCTCGTTTCGTTGAAATGTTCAAAAGAAATAAATTATATTGCGTTCACTTTGTTTCATTCAGAAAATAATCATGTCACAAAACAAAATGAAATCGAATGTTTCAGTTTCAAAACAAACACAAATTATTACAGTATTTGTCATGTACTTTCTTGCTAAGCAGCAAACGTCATTATGATATTTTGACGCGATAGAACATTGTATATCATGACAACATTAAATAAATAGTAGTAGCAGTCTGTGTAGTAGGAGTAGTAGTAGCAATAGTAGTAGGCATAACAGTATTAGTTGTAGTAATATTAGTACAGCAGTACGAGGAAGAGGATGAAGACGGCGAGGTGGAAGTGTCTTACCATTCGTCTTCAACTCATTCTTCTTCTTCTCGCTGTCTCTTTTTGGTGTTTTGGTCACTTCGGATACTTTGGATCCATTAGACTTGCTTGGTGATTGTTTCCCTACAAAGATAATCATAACTTTGTCCATCCAGTATCCAAAATCTAGTGGATAATCACAGAAACCTTAATATACGATAAGCTTGTCAATGTCTCATACAGTTGCTGAAATCGGGTAAAATCATGTTCTAGAATGTCGTGGGAAAATCATAGAAATTGCTAACTGATAAATGTACATTACTCTATTTTTATTTTGGTTTCTCAAAGAAGTAGAATATAGCCTCTCTTTATCAGCCTCCATTGTTTTTACATCATAATGACACTCAACTCGCCTAATATATGCATGTGTGCCAAGACAAAATTTAAGAAAGGAGTTAGGTAATGAGTTTTTAAAAAAGCACTCGTATTGCAATACTCAGCTAGTCTTAAAAATTAAAGTATATGTGTAACGTAAACATGCCAATCTGTAATGTTTAGAATCTCAGATGGACTTATTGTTCTTACATTGCCGACTCGCAAACTCGTCGTCCACGAGCCAAAGAAACTAATCCATACGAGACATCAGATAACACACAAGCAATAACCTAAAAAGACATAATGGTCAGGTACCATGCAAGCCTCTCTCACAGTACCCTAGAAAAGCTGCTTTACAGTAGTTCTCCGAAGAAGCAACAGTAGTAGTAATAGTAGCAGTTGTGGTTGTTGTTGTTGTTGTTGTTGTTGTTGTTGTTGTGGCAGGAATATTAAGAATAGGAGGAGGAGAAGAAAGAAGTGTTTTACCATTCGTTTTCAAATCACTCTTTTTATTCTCACTCCCAATTTTTGGTGTTTTGATTCTTTCGGCTACATTCGGACCAGCAGACTTGCTTGGCGATTGTTTCCCTACAAATATGTGTATGACCCTGTCAGTTTAGCATCCAAAACCAATTGGAAAATCCCTGAAATCTTAGATGTAGGAAAAGTCCAAAACCTACGGGAAAATCGCTGAAATCTAAGATGTAGAAAAGCTTTTTTTCAAGGTGTCAGAAAGTTGGTGAAATCAGAAAAGTTTTGGAATATCAAGGGAAAATATTTTGTGTTTTCTTTTCATCCCAGAAATAGAGTGAAACGTCTCTTTTCCATCCTCATTATCAGTACCCCAAAGAAATAGAGTTACCTCTCTTTACCAGAGTCAATGTGAAAGAAAAACCGGCTGCCTTGTGGAACTTCTTAAAGGAGTCAAATGAAAGTGACACAACAAGTATGTAACTCGCAGAGACTTTCGTAGCTCAGCCTACCAACAGGAATTTTAATATAAATAAGTCATCAATTAAAAATTGCTCGGTTTTACGAATACAATGTTTGGTATAGATTTCCATATACGTTGTCAATACAGTCCAATCACATTTGAAAATGATTTTGTTTCTTTTAAATGTCATTTCGATTAGGATCGACGAGATTTACTGCATCAAATATTCCCTACCTACCCCACCAAAATTTAAAACTAATTGCAGCAATATATCGTGAGATTCCAAAATACATTTTACACGAAATCAAGCTACTTCAAAATTTAATCCAAAATTTCTGACAATTATCAAAGCGCTGATTGACTTCTAACCTACTGTCATCTTGTCACATAATTGGACCGAAAGTCCTGTCAAAAGACAATTATTGCTTTCAGTTATGATGAGGTTACAGGTAAGGCGACATTCACGGGCATAGGTAGTGTCGTCGATTGCAGACAAATGAAAAACCATCTTTAAGAAAACTGATAAGATATCGATGTTTCTAGATACTCTAAATCGGTTTATTACAAGTGGTTTATTTTCCTCTAATGGCAGTTTGTATTAGTGACATTTTATGTATCGATGCCATTTAATTATTATGACTTTAAAAAAAATATATATTAATTTTACAAAAATTCAGAATTAACGTGACACGCGAGTGAATTAATACAGTTACCGTACGAAACACGCGTTTATTCCTTGAAATGTTTTCCGCATCTTAAGATTTTTTTAGTTTCTGATTTACGAAACTACTTCTGCCAGTAATTTCAATTTCATAAAAATCTTCTTTTTGTCCTTAAAAATATCTTAGTGATTCTGTATGGACTTTTAAGTAAGCACTGAAAATGTAAACAGATCTGGACAAAAGATGTTAAGGTAATAAAGATTTTGTATTTGTTTTATGGTTTAAAAGGGATAGGTGTGCCTTGACCTTGTTACAAATAAAAGAACATGTTTTACCAGGTCTCAGTCTGCCATCGAGTAATTTTGATCCTTTTGGATTATGACTGACTTGTGGGCTTGAAAAGTACCTGACTTTGGTTTGGCAGGTAAGGTTTGACGGTTAAGTGATACATTTTCAATATCAGTTCGCTGTAAAGGGTGTTTGCAACTCTTAGAACAGCAAAATATGTTACAGTTTTCACACAATGTTTAATGTTTATCACACCATATTGTGCAATCAAATTTCATACATGATATATACTACATTGACTTTCTTGCCTCACCGGTCAGTTTAGAAACTTTGCGTGCAAGAGGTTATTTTATTCGTATGGTTTTTTGATCACACGTTCCTTACCGTCTTTAACTTTCGTATATTCTACATTGGTTGTTGCAGATGACATTGTTACCGTTACTGGATTGTTCTGCTTTAATTACTCGGTGCCATCCAGCAAGGTATCCTTACGTATAGTTGGTAGACCTGAAATAATGCGAAACAAAGAATACGTAATAAAAAGCATCGCCAAAAGTGTTCTAATAAGATGTGACATTTTTTGTCTTTCAACTCATTAAAACAAGAAGTATCAACCGGAAATGATCCACATAGATCTAAATAAGAAAAAATATTGGTGGTAGGCTGTATTTTATCTTTCTGTAGTAACTGTATGTGCGACCGTCAGAGGTGTGATTAATCGAGTGAGCAGAGACCTGCGTATACATGTTATATCTATATCACCATTTACGTGTTAAAACATATTTACATATGAGTAGCTAGCTAAATACGCAACTAGATTTGTAAGTAAATATATTATGTAGTACTGGAGTTTATGTATGTATGTATGTATGTATGTATGTATGTATGTATGTATGTATGTATGTATGTATGTATGTATGTATGTATGTATGTATGTATGTATGTATGTATGTATGTATGTATGTATGTATGTATGTATGTATGTATGTATGTATGTATGTATGTATGTATGTATGTATGTGCGTGCGCGCATGTATATGTGTGTATGTGTACGTACGTATGTACGTACGCATTCTTAAATGTTTTAAAGAAGTAAACATTGTCCCATACCTTTTGCAAAAATATCCCAATTTCATCGTCCACATTCTTATGCCCATATCAATGAAAGTTTGAATTCTCTGTGCACAATTACACACAACACAGCAATTAGTGCCTTCCTATGCAATAATTTATATACATAAAACTTTTACAGATATTTCCATGGATACAACCCAATAAAGCTGTATACACCCGTAAATTAAATTTCTACCAACAATCTTGTAGGAGAGAATCAAATACATGTATGTGTGTATTGCAATAATCTTTATGGCACTTCAGAATACTTGAAATGTTTGGCAAACCACTATCCTACCATAAAACCAACATGATTTCAACAAGTGTGTCGAGTTTCCAAAGTCGCTAATAGTTTTTAGTTAGAAAATTTGTTCACTAAATTGTAAGTAGCGCTGTCCATTGAATACTCTTTGAAAAGCATTCATTTTAGTGTTCTAATTAGACCTCACAACAATTTTAAGCCATCACGTATATTATCCATGCACCTAAATCAGCTGCTATTAAAATATAATTGCCTGGAAATATTATATGTTTATATTTTACACGCTTGGCCATTCATCTTTTACTAATTTTTGATCCTTTTCCAATCTATACGCATAAGATATTTTGTGGATTTAAAAGCCTTCTTGAGTATAGTTTTGAGTACGGAAACTATTTTTCATGTCTTTAATTCCTTTTTATCGTAATTATGGTTCACATAATTTATATCGTTTATGACAATAATAGATATGTAATTCTAAACTTTACCATGAAAATATTGGCATCATTATTAAAAGCATTATGTATCGTCTTCATTTCTACTTCTGTATATTGTTTTAATCATTCAATATTCATTCTGCCTCGTTTATATACAATCCAACCACAACTTAAACATTGCAGTCACAATATGTTTTCTGTGGGTGAATTCATACCGTTTGTACGTATTCTATGAACAATTCTCAGGTAAATTCTTGATTTCAGTATTTTCTGATTTATTAGAAACAAGAATATTAGTAAAACGTATATTTCAGGCCGTTTATCTAGCCATTCAATACACACGTTCTTTCTATCCCTACAAATGTATGCTCTTTTGGGTCAAATCCTCGCGGATAAGAATAAATCCAGGGACCATAGTCGTTTGTATATCTAAATTCATCATTTATCACACAATAAATATATAAGTATATATAGCTATAGTGGGGTAATCTCAATAGTTTCCAAGAGAGATCTTCCTCGTTTAGGTATTTAACTTAGGTCAGATATTGATGTGTCAATGTGCTCGGCCTCTTTATGGCCAAAATTTATCTGATATAGCAAAATTAGAGAAGTGTCCAGAAGTCTGTCATTTCGGGCACAACAGTTACATGCATAATAAGGGCCACACAACAGACCTAGAGTACATGCATGAATTTTATCAAGATTTATTTCAACGGAAGTCAAAGAATATTTTTTCATGCCAATAATTATAATGATTTGTTATTGGATTTTAACAAGCTCATTTTTATTTAATTTTCAAAAGAAACCAAAACAGAATATTTCGTTTTTCTCTCTGCCTTTTTACAGTGTTTACATTTGTTACGTAACTCTACAGAAAATAGTACAAAGTATTTCATAAGTACATATTAATGGCAGTCAATATTTCCCAAGAAGGTGACTCGAATGAATCATGTTAAGCGAGATTTATTCATGTAATATATACAATAGGTACACATATCTTATCTCTCCTTTTAGTATCAATTTCCATTATTTCTTATTTTTGTCTATCATAATGTGTTATTTTAATTGTATTAATTACATATATTTGTTATTTTTTCTAATTATGTGTTATTTTAACTGTCTTAATTTCCATTATTTTTAATTTTATCTATCATCATGTGTTTTTTTAATTGTATTAATTTCCATTAGTTTTAATTTTTCTCTATCATTATGAGTTATTTAAATTGTATTAATTTCTATTATTTGTTATTTTTTCTCCATCATTATGTGCTATTTTAATTGTATTAATTTCCATTATTTGTTATTTTTCTCTATCATTATGTGTTATTTTAATTGTATTTTGGACTTGACCTTCTTCATCATCAAGTTCACTGTGTTACTGAATGAAAACACTAAAGTTGTTTTTAATTGGTAAACAAGTAATATATAACCTATATTTTTTTTATAAAAGTGTGTTAAATATTAGCATCATTATCCATTGAAGTAAACGTATTTATTTGAGTTTGGATCATGTTTTTTTTATAACTCAGACATAAAATTACCTAACGTATGCCACATTCTGTGTTTTAATTTTAGTGACACTGTTCTAGAAATGAACTTTTGTCCTACATTGTGGCTCTTCTTTAGCGTCTTAGATTGTTGATAAGATGTTATTGATTATGTAACAAAAAAATCATTCCTGCTGTAAGATCTTGAAGCAAAATCATTTGTATTTGTTGTGTTCAATATTTGATTTGGGTGAAATTATTTATTGGAATTATTTTTCACTGGAAATACAAAGCTCACTTAAATAACATTCATTGGCTGGAAAGATTAACTCGAAATTATAGTGTTTTCAAACAATGGTATCTTGAACTACATTATTGTAATTTGTAAAATGGCTGTTGTGACATGACCACGTCACAGGGCACCACTGGCACATCACAGTTTCAGCGTTGGATCTTATTTCGACTACTACTGAAATTTAATTATAACTTTCTTTCATTTGGACTGGTGGTATAAATATATGGACTATATATGGATTTAATTCGCATTACTTCAGGTGCATTTTTAAAAATTTTCTTTATGTATTCTATGGAGCTAAAGCGTTGACTTTTACAAAACTTGCTGGGTTTTGCTCTTTTATATTACTTAGTTTAAGACCACAGAATATATTTTCTAAACCCATGAAGAAAACTGATTCCTGACGAAAACTGATGGGAAGCCAATTAGTGTTTTGGTTTTGCTAGTTTTATCGTCAATTTTCAGTACATGATATAAGGAAGAACGTATGAAGTCCCCGGGGAAGAACCATTGATTAAAATTAAATTACTTACAAGCTTTCGCGCGTACGACTTTGGTCGAAAAGACTCTCGAATGCACGCGGACAGACGTGTGATGTACGAGATCTTATCTGAAAAGGCAAGTGCCTTAGACCACTCGACCAAGAGGGGCCCACCACGTTAGCAAGTAAAGCTATCGAACAAATGACATGCTTACTTGAAGAAAAAAAATGTTTCTGTTTGATTAATACCCGGGTCGACGTTTAAGAAATAAGGTGGCAGTAAATTGTAAAGATGGGCTTTTTGTCGATTTCTATAGCATTAAATCAAGCACTCTTGGAGGCTGCAGGGGTGTTTTAGAAACGGGGTATGGCCATTGCAGGCCTGGAGGTGGTGGATACAAAACTCGGAAGATCCAAAAGAAACCATTAACGTTTAATTGGCGGCACATGATCCATAAACGTCTGCTAGTATCGAGCCTTTGACAGTAAAGATGCAAACCGAGCGTATTACCTTGTTAATTATGCCTTCATTCAACCTGCTTCAACGTTATAGAATATCCATAATAATTTCCATGTACAAAAACTTAAGATGGAAGTTGATATTGCTTACTTGAAAAGTAAATATTGCGTTCTTGTGGTATTCTAAAATATTGCGTTCTCGTGGCATTAGTAAATAATGCGTTCTTGTGGCTTTCGCAAATATTTCGTTCTTGTGTTCCTATTATTAAGACTCACGAGTTATTTTGCATCAAAGCATGAGGTATTTAAAGGAGGTGGGTGAACTTGTAGTTTCAAATTATACTGAATAAAAATATTCGACAGTTGCAATTACATGAATAACCTTACCATTTTATTAGACACTAACTGTACCCTTTCCTTAGTTTTCCACAAGATATTATGCACTAACAGTATTTTCGTATACACAAATCATCCCTACTCACAAATTGAGCCCCGTAATGTTCCCTTCCCCCAGGAAATATTGATTACTGCGAGCAAAAGTCAAAATATTAATGGTTAGATATGCTATCATTGTAAACCGTGCATCATTATTTACGTTTCTGAGAAAGGCGGGAAAAGACCAGACAAGACAGTTCTGTCTTGGAGCTCGATAAAAAAAATTTATTGGCCGATTTTAATTGGAATACACGCCTCACTCCTCATTTAATTGATTAAAAAGGACGAATTTGAACTTTAGTCGTTTTATTTGCCATATTTTATTAGGCACATCTGTAACTAGCATTTTGACAAAAGTTAAAAATCTCTCGTTGAAATTCTGGCAAACTTATGAGCGATAACGATATCGATTTGCAATATAAATGTTCTACAGTCGAATGAGTATGCTGTCATTCTATGCAAATAGATGCCCAATGTTTCAGTTCCAGTGGCATGCTATTTAACAGCACGTTTTACACGATAGATCAGCTGCAACATAATACAAAGTTCATAATTTAAACACTTACCTTTTAAATTGGAAGCCATCTTTGTATCTGTTGTACTTATTAGTGGTAGGCAACAGAGAAGTTCTTTACAGTATTGAAACCTGTACAACAGAAACATCGTACGTACACAAGCGAACACCATGGACTGACGGCGTATTGCATAATATCTTGGTCTTTAATTGAGTGTGCTTTATTTTACAGCAAAACACTGTGAACTACTATGTGTATATGATCCTCTTCCTGCACACACACACACACACACACACACACACACACACACACACACAAATACATGTCAATACACACATTTGTTTGAGTTACAAATGTATTTATGCTCTCTTAATTGCTATAACGAAAACTTAATGGAAAAATCCAAAAAAGTCTGGTGCCATAGTCACACAAATGTAACATTTGCTCAAATCTGTAAACTTACAATCTTGTTTGACTTATTTGTTGTGTTCAATATTTGATTTGGGTGAAATTATTTATTGGAATTATAGTGTAGTGTGGTGTAGTGTAGTGTAGTAGTGTAATGTTGTATAGTGCATCCTTAATATCAATCACCCTTAGACTCTAAGTACGGAATATAGTTTTTGAGTTTTGAGTTTGACCAGGTTTTGTGCTTAGACAGGTTGCTTTCTACAAGACCTGCTCATCAGCGTTCATCTTTATTACCCAGTTTCTTCGCTTTTGGGGCCTGCTCATCTGACGTTGTTTTCCTTCTTTCCTTTTATTTCTTTTATTTTGTCATAATACGCAGACTGTTTCCTCGCCATTGGGCCTTTGTTTAGATTTGGTATTCATTTTCTTCACTGTGGGATTTGCTTGTCTGAGTTCAGGTTTTGTACTAATATGGTTATCTAGATATAGGGCCTTCTCTGAGTTTAGGTTTTGTATCCAGTTTCTTGATCGTGGGGCCTGCTCATCTGAGTTCAGATTCTGTTCTATGGTTTCTCATTACAAGGCCTACTCATTTAAATTTAGGTTTTGTATTCAAACAGTTCCACAGTATGGGGTCTGCTCATCTGAGTTTACGTTCTGTACTCAAACAGTTCCACAGTATGGTTTTGTACTCAGACAGTTCCACCGTATGGTTTTGTACTCAGTCAGTTCCACAGTATGGGCCCTGATGCGTAAACCTCCCTTTATAAAGCCTACATACTTCACTCTGTATAACGGACAACTGCTCCAAAATGACGAATTGTATGGTCCCCTCGGTTTCCTTTGTACAATTGTTTCGCTATATATTGTGCAGATCGAACTTTAGGAATGATCTAAATGTCAACATATACAAGCAGAGATATCAAAACTGCTCATTTGTTTAAACATTTTAGAGGTTTCAAATTTCTTGCAAGTTTTATTTATGAAAAATTTCTTTTCGCTTCTCGAAGATAGTTTGGGATGCTAGATAATGAAACATTTTGACAATAATCAGACAGCTGGAACTATAACTAGAATTGGTAAATGAGCTAGAGAGCAGGCGGAGTGTTGGATATTATCTTTTACAATCCATAATCACCAATTATATCATAGTCGGACCTCTAAAACGTTTGGTAGTTTCGTGATACTATTACCAAAATGAACTCACTAAAACCCCCTCTCTCTTGATACAATATTTATTTATTTATTTATCTATTTATTTATTTATTTATTAATAGTAGTAGTATCGTACTATTATTTGATACCACGTACGATTTTCCGTGCAGTGGTTAAAGCCTACTTTACACAACCATACTTTCACGCCCGGCGTTCCATTAAGTGAATGCATTGTATAGTTGAAGATTAATTGTACTTGGTTTAAGAGTTTACCGATAGAATATAATAGTCGCTCATAAATTCTTTGTCTTTTTTTAAACAGCTTTGTAAAATTACGCTAAATATGTGACAACAGGCTATATATATATATATATATATATATATATATATATATATATATATAGAGAGAGAGAGAGAGAGAGAGAGAGAGAGAGAGAGAGAGAGAGACAGACAGACAGACAGACAGACAGACAGAGAAATAAACTGGGTGATCTGGGTGATCCCAGGTACAAAATTTTACTCGAAGCTGGCTACATTGAGTTTTGCGTTTGAGATTCCAACCGGATGAGATGTTTCAGACTCCAACCCGACGAATTGTTTTGTTCGTGAGTTCGATCCCCGGCCTAGTCATACCAAAGACTTTTAAAAAATTGTACTAACAGCTGCCTCGCTAGACGCTCAGCATTAAGAGGTTAGTGTTGGGGTTGGTTGGCCTGGTGTTAGGATAATGTGAATGGGTGGGACATCATGCCACATGTCTGCGGCATGATTCGTCAGTGCTAGACATCACTATAAACTGTCACACTGTAGACATCGTAGCAATATGATTGAAAAATTGTAAAAGCTACGTTAAAAATCTAAATCACACACACATACACACACCAACCCCTGAATATCATATTTCTGCTCATTGTATTTCGTTTGTTGTTTGCAGCAACAATAGATGATAAAAACGCAGATGTTTTTGTTTAATACATGAAATGCCATTTCCCACAACTATGGTGATGAATTATTACTCTCAATTCAAAGTTTTTGATTTATTTAATGACGGAAAGATGGTGACTTCAAATGTCCATTTTCTGACTTGTCATTAATGGAGTTGGTACACTTATCAATTTTATTGCGAATATATTAGAGGTTAAAATTTCCCATAAGTGTATGTGTGTGAGCTTTTTCCACCAATAATTTTATAGTTGATATATTAATATGCTGACCCTGATTACAACATTTCGTTTATATTTTTGTCCAGGTGGCTTTTTCTTTAAAGTCAAGCTGACAGCTTGTTCATGCAACTGCATGATTTTGTAAGCATAATTCAAGCTGCTCTGTCTATTCCGTGCTAAAAAGACCAATCCTTAAGTATATCTACCCGTCCCTCCACCAACCCACCCACCCTCAGCCACGCGCCGTCCTCGTGTGGTAGGTGTGATTAAAATTAAAGAATTAATTCAAATTTTGACGAATCCAGTTGATCTTTAGATCTTCTAAATACTTCGTTAGATTTTCAATACCTTTCTATCATTTACATAATTTTTCAGGGTCTTTACTGTCATTTTAAGAAGAATTTAGAAATATATAATTACTAATGAGCTGCAGAAATAACATTTTCATCTCTCTACAAGTTAATTATCGTGCTAGTTGGCATGTTTAAATGATTCATTTAGTTTTCTTCTACTTTCAGGAGATGGACAAATTTAATAGGGTCCAAGAACCAAGGGTTGGAGTGGGTTTAGAGAGTGCGTGTGCTTGCCTGGGGATGGGGGCTAGAGGTTGCTGGGGGTGGGAATATTTCGTTAAAACAAACAACAGCCACCAAAATACCACCCAAAAAGTCCAAAAGAAGGCAAAAACGTGAGAAAAAAAACTAAGTTCTTTCTTAAGTATGAATGTAAAATTGTTTGAACGCAGGCCTCATCTTAAGGTCCTAGTTATAAATATGCGTTAATCAGCTGAAGTTAAGTCTTGAACCCCATTCAAGATCGTCAATGCGAAGAGAAAACAGTTAATATTAATTGACACGTGACTATATCAGCAGTAGTAACGCACATTCAGCATATTTTGACCTTACATCGAGTCTTTCAAAAACAAATATGTGGTTGTAAGAACTACTGTGATATTGACGTAAAAAATCTCGTAAATAGATCTACAGTAGATACGGAAATCAAAATGATCTCATAATTATAGGTACAGTAGATATTGACCTCAATTAATCTCAAATACCGGTACTGTAGATATTGATATGTGAATCTCATAATTATAGGTAAAATACATAGTCCAGCTATTTTGCTATCCTTCGTTCTGCTTTAATTATTTTCAGTTTTCAATAGGGATATTGAAAATAAATAATCTCCGAATCGGTCAATAGCAGAAAGTGGATACACGCTGATTATTGATTTCTTCGACCTAATATTTGACATTTTTTTTTGTAAGCATTCGTATGTTAATCATAAGGACAACATTGTAGTTTTATTGTCCTAAGCGTAAATCTTGCCTGCCTAAACCCATCGTTTGTGCTCGCTTATAACTCTAGTCCAACTGTAAAGAACAGAGATCTTGGTCTGTTGTGGCGAAATGCGCCGGAAGATCAGGTTTTATGATTTTTGCTCTATTTAGTAGTTTAAACCAACTGAACTGACTCCGCTGCGCCGGAGCATTATGCCAGGACAGATCCGCGACTGCTGTTTCTAGTTAGTCACCTGAAAAGCAGGTAACTACGATAGCCTGCCATTATGCGTACGTCTTGAAATACAGATTTTTTCCCGAATCAAAAATCGCAGTCACAAATAACCACAAATACTAGATACGATATACTTTTCTTTAAAACAGAATATTTTTGTTATTAGGGGTTTTTTTTTTTTTTTTGTTGCTCAAAGTGAATTTTTCATTAAATTTTTAAATATAGTGAAAAAATAACTGTTTGAACGTTATATAGTGAAGCGAACCAAACACGACAGTTAACTCGACTACTTAGTCAGCCAAGCCTAATTTGTACTTCAGATTTTATTACGTACTGAATATATCCTACGCCCAGTTTATTTGTAGGTAGATATTATAAGAGCCATTTAAATGTTAAGTAAACAAACACTTAACTGACGGCTGGTAGTCGATAGGTTTTAACTTCAGGGTTCTTCAGTTAGTACATGAAGAGCGTACACACGACGATGAAGAATGAACAGCTAAAGTTCAGAAATATATAGCATTGGTAACAACGATTAAATAAATTAACATCTGACCAATCCGCCATATCACATTTTATTCAATAATTTGAATATTAAAATCGTATGCATATTTATAACGCAAAAGCATCTACAACATGTGTTATGTATGTCTCTGGTAATTGACACCAGAAATAGACCAATGCAGCCCGTGGATTTCTCAAAGAATATTGCAGCAAGATTTAAGGTCGAGTATTGTTTACGACGGAGGATCCATGAATGAAATTGGGGGTCTGCTTTATATTTCTTGTTGATTAAAGATAGTACACTCCCTGTGGTTGTCTTGTCCACTTCAACCATATAAACCACCAATTTTACACGTGTTTATTTATATTTTATTTTTGTTTGTTCAAAATGGAATTAACACAGACTGATTTTTCGACACCTGAAAATGCTAAATGGAACGAACCAATCGCATTATTGGAGGTATTGAAGCTAAACCTTGTCCTTGAAAATAAAAGGCACAAATGTTTCAAATAATCTTTTCAATTTACAACCAAAGGAATAAATATTCTTTAAGTCACGAATAAATTTGCTCTTTCATATTTTTAAGGGGGTTTGTATATTATTATAAAACTTTGTTGCATGATCTTTCGTTTTTTCCCAAATGAATCAAATTATAAATTTTAAAGCTTTATTTTTATTGCGGTGGCTTTTTCTGTTTATTATGCTCATGGTGCTATCACACCTACATTCGATTCGTCCCTCATCTGAACGGTTACTGTGAGAAATGGTTTGTCATCTTTATCAAATGGAAAATTCACCCCTCCGGTGGCCTAGTGGTTAGAGCATCCGCCTTGCATGCGGGAGGTCACGGGTTCGAACACCGCCGAGTTATACCAAAGACTTTCGAAAATGGTACTTACAGCTGCCTCGCTTGGAGCTCAGCATTAAGAGTTAGTGTTAGGATTGGTGGCGCACACCAGTTATTATGTACTTTTGAGAGAGTGATGTATGTAAGGTGAAGTTGTTTGCATTTTAAACATGCACAGTGCAAAGAATGTTGGCATACCTATATACTACTTTCATGTAATGTGGATAAAATTTCTTTGGATATTGTACTTTTGGAAATTTTAAATGATCTTGGGACACTGCTAACTAAAATGACTGCTCCCTTGTGCTCCAAAAATCAACCTAAATTTGTCTAAAGTACACTATTCTTGGTAGCTACTAAAATATGGAAAATGAATTTTGCCAAACTAGATAATACCAGCTTCTAAAAGTGCAATGACTGAATTACCAAATACATAAAATGTAAAAAAATGTTATCGGCTCTTTTTTTTACAATTTACCTCTGAAGTTCGAGAAGTGAAAATGAGCAAGTAGAGCTAGCACGTTTTTGAAAGATGCACATCTGGAGTAAGGCCAAGCTGTATATTCTCTAACCCATATTACACCTATCAATCATACATCAAAATAAAGGGAATTAAAGGTTCTTTGAACAACACCTAAGATATACAAAGTCTCTTTTAAATAACCAGTATAACTAGTGAGGCAACCCGGGGAAACTCTTTTTCTTTAAAATTTTAACCCTATGCTAAATATGAAACTGTAGAGCGCCACCTTAAAAACAAATATAAACATTTATGAAATTTTTTTTTTATTTTCATATTATTATGTATGATGTTCTGAGTAAAATGGTACATTAACAATGATTTTATTCATGAAAATAAGCTAGTTATGCTTATTTTTGCTCTAGCATACATAATTTGATATGAGGCATGTTTGGGTGAGTAGTGACCTTCATTATGGGGAAATTAGAAGTCTTAGAATATAGGAATAAAGTCAACTTAAATTGAAAAATGTTGCATTAAGTAAAAGAAATCATAGTGAAAATGTTTTATTTCATTTATTTGCAATGAAATTAAAAAATAAATGATAACAAAGCAAATTTGCTTTCTTCCATATCAAAGAATTAGTTAATATTTACCCTTTGACCTTTGACCTTTATGAACCTCACCTGTTATATCCCTTTTATAACTGTAAAATTTATTGTTGACATCTCAGGAATAAATATGGCTAGTTTCATGTTCCTGTCTATCAGCATAACACTGGTTGCTATGTTGACAAAATGCAATGCGCATTTTTAAAATAGTTCACTTTTTATCATAAGGAGGGGGGGGGGCTGTACCGGTTTAAGACTCTGACTCTAATAAATGCTGTTCTGAGGGGGGAAATACATGACAATTATTACAAAAGACTGTTTTGATGCTTGTGACTTAAATATTTCAGTCGTACAATCAAAATTAAATCATACAATAATAATACCTATATTCTATTTATGGTGGCGCTCACCAGTTATTATGTACTTTTGAGAGAGTGATGTATGTAAGGTGAAGTTGTTTGCATTCTAAACATGCACAGTGCAAAGAATGTTGGCATACCTATATACTACTTTCATGTAATGTGGATAAAATTTCTTTGGATATTGTACTTTTGGAAATTTTAAATGATCTTGGGACACTGCTAACTAAAATGACTGCTCCCTTGTGCTCCAAAAATCAACCTAAATTTGTATAAAGTACACTATTCTTGGTAGCTACTAAAATATGGAAAATGAATTTTGCCAAACTAGATAATACCAGCTTCTAAAAGTGCAATGACTGAATTACCAAATACATAAAATGTAAAAAAATGTTATCGGCTCTTTTTTTTACAATTTACCTCTGAAGTTCGAGAAGTGAAAATGAGCAAGTAGAGCTAGCACGTTTTTGAAAGATGCACATCTGGAGTAAGGCCAAGCTGTATATTCTCTAACCCGTATTACACCTATCAATCATACATCAAAATAAAGGGAATTAAAGGTTCTTTGAAAAACACCTAAGATATACAAAGTCTCTTTTAAATAACCAGTATAACTAGTGAGGCAACCCGGGGAAACTCTTTTTCTTTAAAATTTTAACCCTATGCTAAATATGAAACTGTAGAGCGCCACCATTGGTCGGCATGGTGTCAGGATAATGCGACTGAGTGGGACATCATGCTACATGTCTGTGGCATGATATCCCAGTGCTAGACATCACTATAAACTATCACACTGCAGACATCGTAGCGATATGACTGAATAAATGTTAAAGCTACGCTTTTTCGAGGGGTGGGGCAGAGATTTGTGATTTGAGGGAGGGGATCTGACTTTTTGTGATGACGTGGGATGAGGGATGGGTCCTAAATCGGCCAAAAATGCGTGACGTCATTTATGGATGGCTCCCAACGCAGCTAAATAATTGTTTAGAAGGCCATGTGATCATGCTAGCTCCATTTCAAACTCTATTGAGGGAAAAGTCAGGTTCTTATCAAATATGAAATATTAGAACAAGCTATAACGTACAATACGCTTTAAGGTATATGATAATACGGACTTTGCCTAATGCTTTAACTTTACCAAAGAATAGATTCATAAAATGCAACATATAAATTGCATTTTGACAAAGTCTAAATTGCAAGGAAGAAATGTTGAATAGGAAATACAGAATGAAGAATGAATACATTAAATACTGTTAGAGAAGAAAAACAAATAATATATGAATGTATGAAATATACATAATGAAGATCAGTATGAAGCGAAAATCGTGTATAATTCCATATGACTGATAAAAACTGAGAGAGAGAGAGAGAGAGAGAGAGAGAGAGAGAGAGAGAGAGAGAGAGAGAGAGAGAGAGAGAGAGAGTCTGTATAATTCGGTCTTGTATTTGTGATTGCAAATGTGCCTACTAAATTTC